>CABHPQ010001671.1:7796-23050 GCA_902168405.1 Peromyscus aztecus
TCCAAATTTTTTTTTCTTTACTTTTACAGTAAAGTCCATCTTCAGATCACTTTTATCATGGTTGCATGGTTTAGAGTAGGAATCTGTATTTTCCTTGTAGAATGAAACAGCTTTTTAACAACCTGGTTTAATTTTTTAATAGTAACTATTAATATAGAAACTTGTGTGATAGGAGGGACCACAACGACATAATTAAGGGAAAAAGCGAGAGGGGGCTCTCCACTAACTATTTCCCTCTCTTATGCTCCCTAAATGTGTTATGTCTTTAAAAACAAGGCAAGACCAGGAGCGCCGCTAGCACGTTCTTATGGCTCGCATCGGGGCATTCTTCTGTTTGGGCTCGTCTCTCTGTGTTATCACAAGTAGTTTGGGTTTCATCCACAGTTCCTACAGGCTCACAAGTCTCATATCCCTGTTCCAGATGGCTGAAACAAAGGAGGTTTCAGTGTTTGGTCTCTGTCCTTAGTTCCTAAAGCTGCTCCCCAATGTCTTCAGAGCAATAAAATACTGTCTTTTGCTATGGTGTTGAGGCTCCTTAGACTTCAAAAGCAGAGCTCAGAGGATACAATCAGTCAATCAATCAATCAATCAATCAATCAATTAATCAGTCAGTCAGTCTCTCTACATGAGAGAGAGACAGATCTGATCTTCTGTTTTCCTTTCCCCAGCTTTTTTCTTTTCTAGATAGACAATAGAAACTAGCAGTTTGCTTCTCCAAACTGGGTTGTAGAAACTAAATCTATGCTCTTCCTTCTTTTTGCTTTCCTCTTTGGGGACTGTATCAAGACCTGCAAGGCTTAGGGACTGACCTAACCGGGGTGATGGGGAATGAAGGAAGGACAGACACATACGAACAAACTGGGATCAGGTGGGCCATGCACTCTGATGGAGATGTACTAACAGCAGCCAGGGAATTCAGATTGTTTATTATACGAAGCATAAAGGAGGAGTGGGAGGGTTAGTTAATCTCAGTAAGGGACTCTGCAGGGTCAAACCAGTCATCTAGGGACTAGGAAGCTGTGGTTGATATTGTCTGCACACACACACTCACACCAGGGAAGGCCTTTCCATCCCCATGGGTCTGAGGCATTGTGGTCTTTAACATGGCCATGTTCCTGTCAACAATGCATATTCATTCAAGACTTCATCGCCTCTCCACAGGACTGACAATAATGAATTATATGATCTACCTTATCTGATAGAGCTTGTAAGAGGATCAATTCTTCAATTCTTATACCCCCCCCCTTTTTTTTGAGAGACAGAGCTGTTTCTCTGTGTAAGCCTGACTGTCTTAGAACTCATTTTGTAGACCAGGCTGGCCTCAAACTCAGAGATCCGTCTGCCTCTGTGCCCCCCACCTCCCCCTCCCCCTATTCCCCTACTCCCCATCCCCCTTCCACTTAGTGCTGGGATTAAAGGCATGCGCCCCAATCGCCCAGCAGACAATCAGTTCTTAAGAGGCCTCCTCTCATGCCTGGGAGGAGAGAATGCTACACAGAGATCCCAAGAAGCAACTGAATGGACAGGACTCAATGGGTTTCCTCCTCAGTCTATGAATCACAGTAACAACTGTTGGCCTTAGTCCAATCACACCTGTGCAGAAGAGTCTCCAGGAAGAAAAGGGTAGGGTTCAGAGAGCCTCTGCAGAGTTTCACATGGATGTTCCTGGAGAGTGGTACACCCAGAAAGTTTCTTTTACCAGCCATATTGTAGGGAGTCAGACTGGTCCAAGACTTTGTCTTGATGTAAGGACAAAGGAAACTTTAGTTCTATGTCATTATTCAGGAGTGGACTTGGCAAGGCAGGTCTGAGGCTGGAGCCTGTGCCTCAAAGGAGTCAAGGTTTCAGTTTCTGGGGACCCAATTCTTCCTTCTGGGCTGTGGTTATCAGTCCTAAGGCAACTGTATCTAAGGCATCCGTGGTGTTTTGAAAGGAAATAGCCTTCAAAGGGACTGGCACTACTAGGAGCTGTGGCCTTGTTGAAGGAAGTGTGTCACTGTGGGGGCGGGCTTTGGGGTCTCTTTTGTTCAAGCTTCCCTCAGGGTGACATTCAGTCAACTTCCTGTTGCCTTCTGGTCAAGATGTGGCCATCATTATGGCTGCCTGCACATCGCCATGCTCACCGTCATGATGATAATGGACTGAAACTGTAAGTGAGCCACCCAGTTAAATGTTTCCTTTATAAGAGTTGCTGTGGTCATGGTGTCTGTTCACAGCAAGAGTAACCCTAACTAAGACGGTATTCTATGTTCTCTTTGCCAACATTGTCTGATTGATTTAACTCTCTGCTGACCTTGGTGATTTCCCCTGAAAATAGTATATGGGAAGCTGTACTTCTTAATAACTTGCTTGGCATAAGGCAAGGCTTGTGCCAAACCTCCCAATCCCAGTTTTTATCTTCTCTATCATCTATCTTCTTTATCTTTTTCATCCTGGGCACCTCCCTCTCACTGAAGACTGACCCACTCACTGGTCCAGGTCATCTTCTATGCCTTACCCCATTCATCGTTTCCTTTGTCTTGGTTGGTTGGTTGTTTCATTTGATTTCTTTTTTGTGCAGGGTCATATGATGTAGCCCAAGCTAACCTGGAACTTGAGGGGATCCCACTGTGTTAGCCTCCTGATTATAGCCTCCTGGGATTCTAGCCATGCTGCTCTATACTTAGAACCCTTGAATTAGTATCCTTTATCATAAAACTGTAAATGTGTCTGCCTGCGTTCTGTGAACCACTCTAGCACATTAATCAAACTGACAGGAAGGTTGCGAGAAGCAGGATTTATATCCAGCAAGCCAGAAACACAGGCTAAACAACCTGCAGCATGTGATTGGCATCTGAAGCGGGGTGGTAGTCCGAGGGGCTGACCCTAGTGGAATAGGATGCTATCTTCAGGAAGGTACCAGAATTATAGTGGAGGACCCACAGCTGGTACCCACTGCAGAACTGAGGAAGCATTTTCTTGATGTGTGAAGAAAGTGCCCCGGCTCCTCAGATACACACACCTGATGTCAGACATGATCTGGATTGTGAAACAAGCTCAGGAAAAACTGAGTAAGGTTTTGCTCTGTACTGCCATCAGAAGACCTCTCCTGAAACTCGGTTACCGCAGCCTCATCTGCTGAACACACGGATCACCCCGTCGTCATCCCTCAACTGGGTCTCATTTGACTGCCTAACTTCCTCCTAGCATCATCTGGCTCTACTTCCCCAGCCCTACACCCTGGTGCTCCAGAGACCAAGCCAAAGTATGTGCTTTATCAGATAACTGCCCAGATAAGGCAATCCCTCACTCTCTCATAATAGCCCCCATGCCAAATTTTAGAGTCAGTTTGAAAGTACAACAGCATTATAGGAGTAAAACTGAAATTTTGCACTATCTACTTTAATGTTTAATATACTTTATTAAATATAGTTTAAGTTAAATGTTACATGAAATATTTTGAAATATTGACTTTTGTCATGGTTACCTGGGTGCTATTTATTTATTTGTGCTCAGATTGAATCCAGGGCTTTATATTTGCTAATTTTGTCCTCTACTCCTGACCTATGCTCCCAGCCCCCAAATACTGATTCTTTGGCTCTGTTTTGCCTATCAAATTTCAGGACATGATTTTATTCCAGTCGTCATTAGTGACCCCGACTCCTCAACATCGCTGCAGCCACTTTTTCTTCCTTGCTAAGTAGCTCGAGCTGGCCTAAAGGCTCAAACCTCCTGTCTTAGCCTCCCCAGTGCTGGGATTACAGGTGGAGGCCACCACACCTGGCTGAGGGCCACTTTTGGAGTCACTAAGTGCCATTATTCAGAGCGTATAATCGTCACGGTTTCTACAGTGTTTGTCATAGTAAGCTTTTGGAGGGTTAAATGACAAAGCCATGCAAAGAACACTAAGTCTCTCTCTCTCTCTCTCTCTCTCTCTCTCTCTCTCTCTCTCTCTCTCTCTTCCTCTCCCCCCCCCATTCTTGCATCTTACCTTCTTCCCCAAATGGAATTTTTTTTTCATTTAAAATCAAGTTAACTAGGAAATCATCTCATAAAATGAGGTCACATGGAAGCTGAGTTTGCCAGCTCATGATTATAATTCCAGCACTTGGGAGGATGAGATCAAGGCCAGCCTAGGATACATTGTGAGTAGGTCCAAGCTAACCTGGGCGACAGACTCCTGTTTGTTTTTTGAGAATCCTGTCTCAAAAACAATATCAAAAATAAGAGGTTCGTTGTTGTTTGCGTGCTTGTTTCATTTTAAATGAGATACTGGGGGAAAATTCCAACACAAGGTGAGTCTTCCTTTTTCTCCAGGGAAGAGTCTTGCATTAGGCATGGCCATTGGGAGTGGGTGAGTGCTCCCTAGGTGTGCCATGCCTCTCTGCTTCTGCCTTCCTGCCTTTGTGGTTGCCGTTCCCTCTCCTGACAGACCTGCCTCATCTCTTCCCCCAGATGCTGCCCAGTGCTGTGCTCCATGGCGCCTGCTATTGTGCTGTTTTCGGAAAGCTGTTCATGTGTCTTCACCTCTGTGCCTCCAGGAGAAAGGACGGAGGGGTTAAGCCGGCAGCCTCGGCACCCGTGACCATGTCTTATACCTACCTCTTTCTAAAACTCTGGAGTGGTGTGCTCAGAGTGCAGCATGAGCGACAGGGTCAGGACACCCTGAGTTAGCAATGGAGCCTATCGACCCTTCTGTCAGGACACTAGGTCTGGATCAGAAGAGCCTCAGGCAAGCTGTCATGCACAGTCATTGCACAGAGTGACAGGCAGAGGAGGCTTAGGCTGTTAGTCTCTAGATACTCCTAACCCGTGTTTTACCTTCATTGGTCCAATGTCCTTCCTGATTATCCCTTCTTTCCTATCCCCACCCCGCAGCCTTACTCAGCAAGACTGTACAAAGTTTCTGAACCAGAATTCAAGTCTCCTCCTTTACCTCACAAGCAGTTTAAGGATGACAAGAGCCCAGGAATCCTGATGCAGGGTAAGAAAATGGTGTGGGGGAGGGATGAGAAGTGCCACGCATATAACTCTTCTGCGAGATGAAAAACTCAAGGCGTTTTATGTTTCACTCTGTAGAAAGCGTCCTAGTGACTCACAGCAAATGTTCAGTAACGAAAAACTCTTTGAAGATTCCAAACAGATCTACTCTGGCTTAATCCTGAAATCTATATCCACCCTAAGGCAGCGTTAAGACATGATGAGAGTTGGGCTGAATGGAATCACTGCATCACCCAAGAAAGAAAAACCTCATCTGTTGGGAAGATGCCGCTGAGAGTCAGTGAGGCTGTTGATCATGGTGCTTAATGCACAAACATTTCAGAGTCTAGCATATTGGGATGGGAATCCAGGTCCACTGCTACTTAGCCAACAGACTCAAAACTCATTATTTAACTCATTAGTTAGCCTTGAACTCCCAGTCCTCCTACAACAGCCTCCCAAATGCTGGAGCAACAAGCATGTTTTCCCTTCACCCCGATTCCATTATTTACAAATTTAAATGTCTGTTATCTGTAAAATTCAGGAGCATAACAAGCCTGAGCTAATATATTTAGGATTGTGCCAAGTACATAATAAGCAATCATTTAATGGGAGGCATTACTTTATGCATATTAACAGAAGTTAAAAGAGCACCCATTGTATACAATGAAACAATTATGCCAGAGGACAGAATGCAGAAATATGAGTTTTCATTATTATTATTATTTTTTAGCAGGGTCTCGTGTAAGCCATGATGGCTGTGACCTGTCTGTGCAGTCAAGGATGTCCTTAAACATCTGATCATTTTGCTTCCTCCTAAGTGCTAGGTTTATGTGATCCTGTGGATCAAATCCAGGGCTTCATACATTCTGGCAAATACTACATTGACTGAGCTACATGCTCCATCCTGTTCTTGAGTTTTTGGAACAGGATTCCATGTAGCCCAGGCTGGTCTTAAACTCATTGTTTAGCTGGTGGCAACCTTAAACTGATCCCCCTACCTCCAACAACCAAGGACCTGTGCCACCACACTTTCTTTTTTAAGTCTTCCTTTCTTTCCTTGGTTTGGGTTTTATTTTATTTATTTATTTTGTTTCTTTGAGACAGAGTTTCTCTGTGTAACAGCCCTAGCTGTCCTGGAACTCACTTTGTAGACTAGGCTTGTCTCAAACTCACAGAGATCTGCCTACTTCTGCCTTCCAAGTGCTGGATTAAAGATGTGTGCCACCACTGCCCAGCTGTGTTTTTACTTTTTTTTTTTTTTTTTTTTTTAAGATACAGGCATTCTTAAGCTAGATGTGATGACCCATATCCATTAAGTGCAGCATTTGGGAAGTGGAATGTGGATGGCCAGCTTGGGCTACCTATTAAGTTCAGGACTAATATGAGCCACAGGAGATCCTATCTCAAAAGCAAAAATAAGTGAATAACAAGTGAAAGCTTAAGAAAGCAGAGTTCTCGCCAAGCTTTCGCCTCTACTAAACTTGGATATTCTGAGCAAGCCTTCGATTTCACTGGGGGTCTGAAAAGAGGGGAGCAGAGGGCTTCCACTTCACCTATTTCTATGTGCCACAGGCCTCCAAAGTCTCATTATTTAAAACAATAACTAAGGTTTTCTTGGGGTCTTGTGACCCAACAGGACTCAGCTGAGCTGTTCTGCTCCATGTGGTGTTGTCTGAGGCCACTCATGCAGCCACGTGCAGCCAGATGCTCAGCTGAGGCTGGAACACCCAAGATCGAGTCCCTCACATGCTGGCGGTTGTTTGGCAGCCTCGGTTCTCTTCTGTGTTCACTCTCATTTTCTGGGGCCATTTTCCCTCTGCACATCCCCCTCTTACGGTAAGATAACCTCTTTGTGTGGAATCTGGATTCCCGGAAAACAGAAATGGAAGCTTCAAAGCTCCTTAAAGCCTAGGCCAGATGTCATGCATATTTTCCCTATGGAAGGATGTCAAGGCAAAGGAGAGGGCAGCCAAGGTTCAAAAAGAGAAGAAAGCCTCTTCCAGAATCTGCTCAGAGTTACTCTGTAGAAGGGCACGCGTGGTTGGAGGGAGACAATTACCAAGCCCCACATGTCGGAAGGTTCATTTTCACTGTTGACTTGACTGGATTTAACATTGTTAGGCTGGATGATGCAGACCTCTGGGTGAGGATACTTCTAAAGAAGACCGGATGATGGAGAAAGACTCACCTTGACTGTGGGTGGGACTGTCACGTGGGCTGTGCCCTCAAGTGGAATGAAATTAGGATAGGTAGAAGCTAAGTGGGGGGCTTCCCATTAATCTACATCCTGGTCTCCTGTGTGTTGTGAGTGACCCTGCTCTGTCATGCCCTTGCTGGCGTGAGGAACCACGCCAGCTAAAACAGATCCATCTTCCATTAAGTTATAATGTTAGGTATTTTGTTACAGTGATTCAAGAGTAGCTAATGCAGCGTGGCCATGCTGGCTCTGGTGGTTCATATTTGCGCTTAAATCTCTGAGGGATTTATTGTGAATCCCACTATAAATTTCCCATAGAGTATTTAGTACAGTTCAGGCCTTGAACCCTTCTCCGTGTTTGGTTCTGCTTCAATAGACATCCTTTGTATAATATTCATCCAGACCCTCTCGGCCCCTTCCTGGTAACCCAAATCCCCAACATCCCTCCAGATACAGCTGGTTGTAGCCCCATTACCATCTCCCATTATTCCTTACAAACTGACAAGGCAAGTCTTCCGAGATGCTTCTGGAAAATATTTTTTTCTTGAACAAAAGGAAGGAGCATATAAGAAGAACTCCCTCCCTCCCTTCCTTCCAGTTTTAACATCTTGCCAAAGGGGGACAAGTTGTGGAAGCCATTTTGTAATCCTGGAGGCAAATCTAAATGGTCACAGAAGAGCCTGTCAACCCTTGACATCACTAAGCTTCAGATTTAACCAGCCCAGAACTTCCAGCCTCTGGATTTCTTGATATGGAGGATATTAAGTCCCTATAAATAAGCAAGTCTGTTACCTGTTGCCTTAAGTACCCCTTCCTGATCTCCATGAGTCCTTATAATTCTAGAGATGCTGGCTCACTACTGAACTTAGGAAGGATCAAATAACCCAGAGCTAATCAGTTAGCATGTACTGCCCGAACTCAACAATAGCTTCACAGACGGACCAGGGTCTCTGGCAGAGCCAATGAGGGGGCGCTGTGACTTTTCTTGGACTTTTGGAAGAAGGAATTCACTTGTTTTCCTTGCTAAAAAAAAAAAAAAAAAAAAAAAAAAAAAAAAAAAAAAAAAAAAAAAAGAGCAGATGGAGGTGGCAGTTAGCACTGCTATGGCACTTTTTTTTGCTACTAATGTGCTAACATGAAGAGTTCATTCTGATCCAAGAGAGAAAGGAAAACTGATTATTGCCAAGTATGGTACTGTAACTCATCTTGCACTATGCATGAGGTTTTCCAGCACTTGGAACCTAAAGGTAAGAGAATCTGAGATTAAAGTCTCTCTCAGCTATCTGGACAATTCAAGGCCAACCAGGGCTACATGAAACCCCGTTTCAATCCTTTCTCTCCACAAAAAAAGCTGATGACTGATAAGATCACTTAATTCCCAACTCCAGCCGTGCTCTGGAGCCCTGGGTTTGGAGCAGGTTGTTCTGATACTTTCTGTTACTTTCAAGGGTAGACTCTGAGCTGAGGAAATTTATACATTATAAAGCATGCACTAAGCTGCCACTTGGATTTTAAGGTACTCTCTGAGACTTTTATTCAGACTATCTATTACTCATTTGAGTTCAGCCACACCAATAGTTATATTTGACATTTATAATTAGACAATGTAGTATTAAGAGGCCTTGCAAATGATCCTAGGTTCAAATCCTAGCTCTGCTAATGATTACATCTATGACCTTGAATTTTTAAGTTCTAAGACTTTAGCTTTGATGTGTTTAAAATCAGGGCTGTGATGTTTGTGATTCATTGAGTGGAATCCTGAAGAAGTAGGCCCTAAAGCCAGTGAAGGAATAGGCTTGCCAGCCAGAATGAGGGCGAGCAGGCAGACAGCGAAGAGCTGCTTTCTTCTGTGTCCTTTATATAGGCTACCACCAGAAGGTACAGTCCAGATTAATGGTAGATCATCCTACCTCACAAGATCCAAATTAAAGATGGTTCTTTCTACTTCAAATGATTTCATTAAGAAGAATCCCTCACAAATGTACCCAGCCTCTTGGGTTTTAGTTAATTCCAGATGTAGTCAAGTTGACACTAAGAATAGCCATCACAAGTCTACCCTTTGTCATCTTGGCACACAATCATATCTCCAATGTCATGCTTAATTTCCAAATGAAAACAATAACTAGGTTGTAATTATGCTTAGCATGATATCTATCCCATGCACAATCACAAAAGCATTATCTATTTAACCAGGTCATAATTATATCTAACATGATAGAACTATCCCATTACATGATAGAACAAACACAAACCCATTACAAATTTTAGAATAAGTGGCAATGTCTCTCAAGGGATATTCTTTTAGTATCTCAAAACTTAAATATGAAAACCACTGATACTCTCTTGATGTTGCATTACATGATGTGGTAGTTTGAATAAAAATGGACCCCATAAACCAGGTGTGGTGGTGCACGTCTTTAATCCCAGCATTTAGGAGGCAGAGGCAGGTGGATTTCTGTGAGTTGGAGGTCAGCCTGGTCTACAAAGTGAGTTCCAGGACAGCCAGGGCTGTTACACAGAGAAAGTTTGTCACAAAAAAAAAAAAAAAAAAGAGGACTCCATAGGCCCATAGGGAGTGGCCCTATTACGAGGTGTGGTCTTGTTGATTAGGTGTGGTCTTATTGGGGGAAGTGTGCCACTGTGGAGGCAGGCTTTGAGGCATGCTCAAGCTACACCCAGTGCGGTACACAGTTCTGCTGCCTACGGATCCAGATGTAGAGCTCTCAGCCACCCCTCCAGCACCATGTCTACTTGCATGCCGCCATGTTTCCCACCGTCATGATGAACTGTAAACCAGCTCTAATTAAATGTTTTCCTTTATAAGAGTTGCCCTGGTCATGGTGTCTCTTCACAGCAATAGAAACCCCAACTAAGACACAGGATAAAGAAATAGAGGAAAGAAAGCACAAATATCTGTATAAGCACATTCTTTTTTTTTGAATTTATTTTATTTTATTTTACAATATAATTCAACTTTACATATCAGCCATAGATTCCCCCGTTCTCCCTGCCCACCCCCCATTTCCATCTCCTCCAGGGCAAAGACTCCCCTGAGGATTGAGATCAACCTGGTGGACTCAGTCCAGGCAGGTCTAGTCCCCTCCTCCCAGGCTGAGCCAAGCGTCTCTGCTAAGCCCCAGGTTTCAAACAGTCAATTCATGCACTGAGCACAGGACCCGGTCCAACTGCCTGGATGCCTCCCAAACAGATCAAGCCAACCAACTGTCTCACCCATTCAGAGGCCTGATCCAGTTGGGGACCCCTCAGCCATTGGTTCACAGTTCATGTGTTTCCATTCGTTTGGCCACTCCTCCCTGTATTCCATCCATCCCTGGTCCCAACAACTCTTGCTCTCATAAACCCTCCTCCTTCTCGCCAGTTGGACTCCCGGAGCTCCACCCGGGGCCTGACCAAGGGTATCTGCATCCAGTTCCCTCAGTCATTGGATGGGGTTTCTAGCACGACAATTAGGGTGTTTGGTCATCCTATCACCGAGAATACTAGTTGTGGAACAAGGATGACTGGAAGGCTACTCACAACACCAGGGAGGCTACCTGGAAAACAGGACCCCAAGAAAGACACGGGGATCGCCCAATGACAGAGAAATGGATGAGATCTACATGAACAGTCTGGACGTGAGTGGGGGTAATGAGGGGCAAGGGGTGAGGGAAAGAGAACTTGGGGGAGCGGGAGATCCCAACTGGATCAAGAACAGAGAGGGAACACAAGGAATGTTCATGGTAAATGAAGACCACATGAGAATAGGAAGAAGCAAAGTGCTAGAGAGGCCCACAGAAATCCACAAAGATGCCCCCACAATAGACTGCTGGCAATAGTCGAGAAATAGCCCGAACTGACCCACTCTGGTGGTAGTATAAGCACATTCTTAACAAAATGTGACAGAAACACTTGTTTCTGCAACTGATCATGTGGCATTAGTTGGTATTTATGATTAACTTCCTCTATGACCCATTCTGTATTCCCTCTACCGTCAGTAATCACTTCAGCAGGTCTTGGTTCTGTTCTTGGAGGAGCAACCCATACCTTCATTCCTGAAGGGTGTGCACCCTTCGTAATCCATCCTGGATTAGGTTGTTGTAGTTTCCCATTGACTTTAATCACAGGACTTGGTAGTACCAAGAGATGCCCTAAAGGATCTCCTGTACTCCAGACACACTCTTTCTTCCCTCCATTGTGGAGAAGCAATTCAATTTCTCTTGGTTATGTAGACCAGTCTCTCTTCCTAACATTGTTACTCCTTTCTTAGCCTGTTGACTTAAAGGCATCAGACACCCAAAGTAGCTAGGGGGAATCTGAGCTTCCACTTCAATGGAATGTTTATTGTGGCTCCTAGCATGAGCATTCCCTCCACAGGAACCAAAACTTCTAGTAAAACTTAAGGTGGCAGGAACAGGAAGCCAAACTTTTCCCTTTTCATTCCTTGGTTCCTGGACCTGTGGATCCTGGCTACGGGAAAAACTGTACCATAGTGGACAGTGTGGTTCAAAGCACATTGCCTTCTGGAGAACCCTCCTCCAGCCCTCCAGGATCTTGCCACCTAACTGGTGCTGTAACTGTGTCTTCAAAAGGCCATTCAGTCTTTCTATCAGGCCAGCTCCTTCAGGATGCTGGGAAACATGGTAAAACCAATGGACTCCATGAGTGGAGGCCTACTGTCACACTTCTCTGCCTGTGAAGCAATACTGTGTGGAATACTATGATGGTGGATAAGGCATTCTGTAAGTCCGCAGATACTGCTTTTGACAGAAGTGTTGCATGCAGGAAAGGTAAATCCATAACCAGAATAAGTATCTACTCTAGTAAAGACAAAGCATTGTCATTTCCACAGAGGAAGTGGTCCAATGTAGTCAACCTGCCACCAGGTCCCTGGCTTGTTACCCCAGAGAATAGTGCCATAGCTTGGCTCAGCGTTGGTCTCTGCTGTTGGCAGAGTCTGTGAGCATGCCATGTTAAATGATAAAGAGGAAAAAAAAGTGGCAAATGGAAGGTTATTAATCAGCTGACCTACTAATAATGGGAGCTTACCCTGGATTATCCAGTGGATCCCATGTAATCACAAGGGCTCTCAAAAATTAAAGAGGGAAGCGTAAAAGATAGAGTGATACAACGCAAGAAAAACTTAACATGTCTTTTCTATCCTTGATGATGGGGAAATGAGACTATCAGGGGACCAAGGAATGTAAGCAGCCTCAAGAGGCTATTGGCACTTTTTATCTTGGGGGTAACTAACAGCTGCCCATTGTACTTGATGTGCACTCAATAGGAGGGAACTCATGTCTGGTACTATAAAGACCCATGGCTGCAGAGGTCATAGACCATACAAGAGAACCTACTGCTGCCATTTTCCTAAACAATACAATTTCTAGTTGTATTCTAAATACCTGTCCTTACACCCACAGATAATTGTAGCTCTCATGCCTCATGCCTCATCAAAGAAGCTTTTTTTTTTTTTTTTTTTACAGGGTTTCTCTGTGTAGATTTGGAGCCTGTCCTGGAACTTGCTCTGTGGACCAGGTTGGCCTCGAACTCACAGAGATCCTCCTGGCTCTGTCTCCCGAGTGCTGGGATTAAAAGCATGCGCTACTACTGCCCGGCCAAACAAGTTTCTTTTTTGCAGCAGTTGGAGCCAATTCCAAAGTTTAACGTCCACTCAAAATGCAGAGAGTAAGTGACCATGGGGTGCTTTGCCCTCCATTGGTACACTGCAGTGCAATCCCTACACCTAAGACTGGGGTGGAAAGGTTGTAAAAAGCAGAAGACCAGGATACCTGCTGTGAGATAATGCCATTTAGATGTGACAGGGAAACTGCGCCCATGAACTCTCAACAACACGGTCCCTACACAAGACCTGCACAATGGCAATGCCAGTTGACATGCCAATGTGTGTGGAGAAAATTTCACAAGACACCACCCATAGAGGAAGAATTGCAGGCAATCAATGGTTGCTAAGAAAGGGAAAAATTGGTCTTTCCAGGGAGGAGTTCCTTGATAGGTTATTCAATCCTAAGCACTCAGCCCTAAGTAATAAACACATGAGCAACACTAAAAAAAAATAATAAAGAAGAAGAGGTCATGAATTTGAGAGGGGGTGGGGAAGGACAAGGCAGGAGTTGGAGTGGGAAGATGGATAGGTAAAAATAATATAAATATAATACACATATATGAAATTCTCAAAAAAACTAAAATACAAAAAAAAGAAGCTAGAAAAGCTAAGAAAGTGAATTCTTACTTGGAGCCTCAAGAAAGAGATACAGCTAAGTTGATTGACATCCTGAGCTCAGCCAATGATGCCTAAGGCCAAACACCTTCACTGAGTCTCCCTGTGGGTTAATACCAGGGTCTTAGTCAGGAATGTAACAGCATGACCCTGTTCTCACAGAGTTTATAAGGTGGGTGTTTCTGTGGCAACTAGCACGTTATGAAATCCTATTGGTTAATGATCATGGCTTTACCAAGGAGAATTAGAAGGTGTAAGTCAGGACAGCAACACAGCAGGAGTGTGGGACAAAGAACCATGAAGAAAGAAAATTGCATAGCATCCATCACTCTGTATGCTACAGACTGTATGTTTATGTGTCCACCAAAAATGTCATACATCAAAATCTTAACGATCAATAAGAGGAGCCCCATGAATGGGATTAGGCACCTTGTAAGAAGGAAAGTTCATGAACCTGCCAAAATAAAACACTACAAGAAGACAGCCCCCTGCCAACCAGGAAGCAGATCCTTACCAGGCACTGGGTCTTCGGGTACCAGCCTCCAGCTATGGAGCTATGGGATATTTCATTAACAGCCCACTCCAGGGCTTGCCTATGATTTCATTTTCTTCTACTTTAGCCCAGACAGTTTTAAAAAGCCTCAAGTATGTGCCCTTTGAAACATTCCTTTGGAAATTTTATATTGTTCAAAATATTATATTAGGAAATATCGCCATAAACTTAAATAATGAACCATTTCATTGGATGGTTCCTCTCATTGATCATTAAGATCATACACATTGGATACTGGGCTAAGTCAGACTCCTGTCAGCCTTATGAATTAAGTTTCTATCTTGTCCATTTACAGACAGTGCAGCTGAGACTCAGAGAAGCTTAGCTACTTGGGCTGAGAGACGGCTGGGTTGTGAAAGTACTTGCCATTCAACCACGAAGCTCCCACCACCCCCTTAATAAGCTTAATGTGCGAGCTCTTGCCTGTGATCACCGCTCTAGGGAGCAGAGACAGGAGGATCCTTGGGGCTTGACGGCCACTGCTCTAGCCAACTCAGTGAACTCTAAATTGAGCAAGAGGCCTGTCTTTAGCAATAAGATGGGAAAGTTTCGGGGGGTAAAAGCATTTGTTCTGCTGCTCAAGTCTGTTGACCTTAGTTCAACCCCTAGCATCCATGGCAGAAGGATAGCACAGACTCTCAAAAGTTGTCCTTTGACCCTTGCACATTCAGTTCCTGTGGCACTACCACCCCCAACATGCATACATACAGCAATCAATAAAATTCCATTAAAAAAAAACTAGATTGGGAACGATTGAGGAAGACTTCTGAATCATTCTTTAGCATCCACACACAGACATGCATGCAAACGCATGCACATACATTATTATTATTATTATTATTATTATTATTGTTAGCGTTTACTCGTTCACAGAGCCAGCAAATGGCAGGCATAACACTGGACTCCGGTGCCTGTGTCCTTGATCCCTGTTACAAAGCAAGAGCAGAAAAGGCACAGAGAAAAAAAAAAAAAAAGCCTCCATTTTCCTTCAGATTTTTTTTTTTTTTTTTTTACTGTGGCCCTTGGATGATATAATTAATGTCTGTTTTGTTCTCAGCCTCTCTGAGCTACTTACCCAGTTATCCCCCAGTCAGTGTTTTTTCTTTTTTTTTCTTTTTTTTTACCTCCCAGTACTTTTTTTTTCTTTTACAAATCCGTCTCTAGAATTTTAATCATTCTTGGCTCACTTCTCTGACATCTTAACCAGAGAGGAGATGTGTGCTGGAATTGCAATCTCAAAAGCGCCCTGAAAACCATAGAGAGAGAGAGAGAGAGAGAGAGAGAGAGAGAGAGAGAGAGAGAGA
>CABHPQ010001671.1:23060-46580 GCA_902168405.1 Peromyscus aztecus
AGAGAGAGAGAGAGAGAGAGAGAGAGAGAGAGAGAGAGAGAGAGAGAAGCAACCACAACCCCAAACTCTTTTATAGTACATCTAGTACATCTGATCTACACAGGAAATTAGAAAACATCACATACTCACATACTTAACTGGAAAAATACTTGAAATGAAATGAAAAGTGAGATTTACTGTTATTTAGATTTTGATTAAAAAATGTTGATCCCTTATCTAAGGCTCCAGGACACTGGAAATGAAGAAGCAGAGAGAACGCTTACTTTATAGAACTTTAATGATCTTCTCGTACTATGTTATATTGCTGTTTCTTAAGCCTGTGGTCAAATACAATAGCTTTATTAAAGCTATGATTCAGTTAGAAAGGGGAATGAATTTTTCTGCCATTGGATGACTGGTGAGGGATGGGAGAAGCCAGTATTTTAGGGAAAGGAAACCCTTCCAAAAATACAGAAAAATATAGGACAGAAGGTGGCTCACCAGAGGGGCTGGGGTGTGCATTGGGCAGACCTAGGCAGTGCTTTGCCGAGTTCACTGATAAACGGATATTTAGCTTCTGGTCTATTCCATAAGATGAAGAGAAAGGAGGTCTGGGGCTGCGTGTGGACACCTGATAAAGCTTGCTTATGTTGTCCCAACTTCCCATGTGGTATTGATGATAATAATGTAATATAATTACTACTACAACAACAACAATAACAATGCTCACATTTGTTAGTCATTTGCAACGGGCCAGATAGATGCCCCGGCCATTTCTTTCTTTTTTCAATACTTCCACATACATGTACATTGTAAGCTGAACAAATTCTCTCCCATGCCCTCCTTCTTCCCTTTCTATGTTGCTTCCAGCTTCTGTAAGTCTCCTTTGTTCCCCTAGACAGTTTCTTTCATGCGGTGTGTGCATGCAGTACTTTACAAGTGTGTATAAAATATAGGAACCACAAATGAGAGAAATACACAATACTTTTCAGAGTCCGCATTAGTTCACTTAATACCATTATCTCTAGTTGCCTCCATTTCCTAACAAAGAGTAAAACTTCATTCTTCTTTTATGTTCAAGGAAAATACACTGTATACACTTACCACATTTCTTTATCTACCCTCTGTTTTTTGTTTGTTTTTTTTTTTGTTTGTTTGAGACAGGGTCTCCCATAGTTCTGTGAGCTCTCGCCCACTCTATAGTCAAGGCTGGCCTTGAATTCATGATTCTCTTGCTTATACCTCCCAAGTATTACAGGTGTGTGTTATAACCTAGTCCATTTCTTACACCATCTATTTTCCAGAACAATCTCAAGATACAGATACAATTATCACGTGTATTTTATAAGTATGGAAACTGAGGCAGCGAGGTTAACTTACCTAAGTTTGCTCAAGTGACGGAACCGTGATTTAAACTTACATTTTAGTCTATATACTTGGCCGTAATTATGAGACTAAATACAACGCTCTGCTTTCCAGCAGGCCACGTGCCCAGGCACTTAGGGATGGGGCGGGAGTGGAGTGAGCCCTCCCCGAGAACCAGTAACCTCGACGCAGCCTGAGCAATGAAGGATTTGGAAGGAAATTGTTGTGGGCCCTCCAAACTAGAGCCGTTCTGGCTCCTTTGAAGGGAGTGAAATGAAGCAATTTCAAAGAGTAGGGAAGGTTAGGGGTCAAGACTAAGCCACCGTAGCTAAGCGATATAGAAATGCAAGCCTGTCATTGCTAAAGTGACAAAATAGAATATCAGGACACATTCACAACACCCTCACAAAGTCATTATGGAAATGAAGTGCAGTTATTTCTCAGACATTTTTGTAAGCCATGTGAGGGACATATAACACCACGAACAATTACTGATGCAACAGAAGATGAGAAATTGAGACTCAGGGCAACTCTAATCTTGGCCAATTTACTTAACCTCTCTGAGCCTCGGTCCCTTCCATTGTAAAGTAGAAATATTAACAGTGTCTGCCTCATGGTGTTCTTGCAAGGCGTAAAATGATAGTAATATAAACAAAGTATTTGGCATAGTACACTACACAGAATGAGCCAGATGGAAGTCCATTCTCCCTTTTGGTCTCAGTTGTCTTGAGAGAAATACAATATTTACCTATGAGTAGAACCTTTGAAGTCTAATCATTCAACAAATACTTACTAAGCATCCTATGTGCTCCAGGGAGGATGTTGCACACTAGAGATCTAGGAGGATTGTCTATGGGCCTCGTGTGGCTTATAGTTTGGTAGGACTGGGTGCTGAAGATAACAAGAGCAGTGAAGATGCAACTGGAGTGTGCAGGAGCAGATCTAATGCATTTTGGGGGGATCAGAACATGCCTGCCTGAGTAAGTGGCTGCTTAACTAATGCCTTCAGGGTGAGTGGTAATGATGGTCCATGTGGACTGGACTTTAGAGAGCCAGTGGTAACTGATGTTGGGTGAAGTCAGAAGTGGGATTGTGGGTTTGTCAGCCCTGTTGCAGAAGCAAGCTCCTCGGGTGAGACTCAGAGCCCAGCAGCCTCTGCTCCATTAGAACTCTCGATGTTGGAACCCAGAAAGAATTCTCTCTACATGTCTTCATATTTCTCTACTCGGTCAAGATTCACAAGAGAAAACAGAGACTACCTAATGTATCCAAGATTGAAGGTTCATGAGGGAAGGACTTAGAAACTGGGGGATGAGAAGAGTAGCTGTGAAACAGCCAGTGAGGCAGCCCCTGACCATCTGTTCCAGAAACCCCAAAGAAAGGGATTCTCCAGAGCCCTCCTGAAAGCCATTGAAGATCACTCTGCCCACATGTCAGTTTAACAGAGGAAATAGCTTCTCCTGTTTCATGCTCCAAACATGGGGTCAGGTCAGAGCTTTGTCAGCCAGGCTTGACCACAAAACCAGGCAGGGAAGGGGCTTCTGAGAAGTCTAGCTCCTGGCCTCTCTTTTCTGAGCCATGAAACATTTTACCTGGAAAGAAGTGGACTGTGCTTTTATCTAGTCTAGGACACGCCTTTGTCGAATGTACTCCAGAGAAGAGAAATATGTTAGTTAATCATTGCACTGTCTTCTTATCCACAGGTAGGCATGTCCCCATTCCACAAACATAAAAATACATGTACATATGGCTGGGAACAATATCCCTTATAACTGATAGAAAATTAGATTAGAAAATGTTGGTGCCAGTGGTCTTTCTAGATGCTCATCTTCCAAAATAAGGCTTGCAGAGGGATGCTGAAGCAATGCTGAGCCTCAACTCTGGTGAGAGTCGAGGAGCTCCTTTCAATAGGAGTAAAATGTCTGTCTTGCCTCTGCCCTGTGCTGATTGATCACCTTGATTCACTTCACAGGGTTCCCCACAAGGATGGAGAGGAAATGCAGTTTCTAACAAAATCGTAAGAGTTATCCTTGTTATACAGCCAATCTTGAGTTGTTTTAAGATAGTATCTTTTGTAGCCCAGGCTGGCCTTGAATTCATTGTGTGTCTTTGAATTCCTAATCCTCCTGCTTCTGTCTCACATGGGCTAGGTTTTTAGACGCAAACTACCGTATCCAGCTAAGCATGTGTCCACACACAGGTACAGGCACACATGTGAGTGTATGTGTGTGCGCACACATGTGTGCATGTGTATGTGTAGACCAGAAGACCATCCCAGTGTCATTCTTCAGATATTAGCCACCTTTTTTTTTTTTAATTGTTGTTCTGTTTTGCATTAGTACTTCTCATTCACAGACGAAGCTAGGCTGGCTCTTCAG
The DNA here is from genome assembly GCA_902168405.1 of Peromyscus aztecus. NCBI lineage: Eukaryota > Metazoa > Chordata > Mammalia > Rodentia > Cricetidae > Peromyscus > Peromyscus aztecus. The sequence goes on from CABHPQ010001671.1 coordinate 26,783, forward strand.
TGAGCTCCAGAGATCTGCCTGTGTCTGCTTCCCCAACCCTGGATTACAAGCCCACACAGGCCAGCTTTTCTTAAGTGGGCTGAGGGGATCAAACTTGGGTCCTCATAGTTACAAGGTAAGCACTGTACTGTGCCATCTCCTTAGCTCTAAACTTAAAAAAAATGTTAAAAATTGTAAACTGTATCACAGAGATGGAAAAATGGACAAACCAAAATCGCCACATAGTAAAAAGACAAAAAAGAAAAAAAGAAAGAAATTGCAACAAGTCTCAAAAATCTCCTCTTTCTATCTGCTGCCAGCTGGGATTTCTTCCTGTTTCCTTGCATGAGGCCACTGTCCTTTCTGCTGATTAGTACTGGGGCTTAGATGGCGCTCGAGGTAGAGCACTTGCCTTCTGCATGGCGCCTTATTATCTATCCCCAAATCATGCAAAACCCCCAAACGCCCAAGAGAGGATGAAGAAAATCATAGAATGTGTCTTCTTGGCTCTGTGTTCCTTCTCTCCAGGTAAGATTTGTCCATGCTGTGTGTTTTTGTTTCTTCTTTATGGCTCGTAACATTCTACTGTAGTGTTGGATATTTGGGCATTTTTGGTGTAGGACTATCAGGAACAGGGATGTTACAAATATTCTAGCATATGCCTCTGGTGACACATTTCTGTTGGGTGCAGACCTAGTAGTAGAATGGAATATGTAGCTGGCTTTAGTAGATATTTTCTAGCCAGAAATGTTGAGTGTGATGGGAGCTTCCTGGCTTTTGTCTCTCAGGGGATCACAACAGTACTGCCCAGGAACTTTTTCAGAGAAGCTTCCAGATGAAGATTTGAACCCTGGAAATATTCCGTAAGGAGGAAAATGACTGTGTTATAATAGATGAGGGGAGGGTGGAGCAGACTCATGGTCTGTGGGCGAAAAGGAAGAGTTTGGAGGAGACAAATGCATACTACTCAATGACTGTGGAAGAACTGTCTGTGAGAAGAGTTTCTTGTGGGGGGCACATTTTCCTTTGCCTTACCTGTACCTGGCTACCAAGGCACGTCCAAAGTTCCTGCCTTCAGCAGCCTCTGTACGCACTGTTGATTTTGGTGTCAGCGGCAACACATATTTTGCATAGCATTTCACGTCAAACAATGGGAAATTAAACATTTGATGTGAAGCAATGTCGAGCTCCAAGGTGGAGGGCGGGGGAGGGGCGAGACTGTGTCTCCAAGTGGCTGGCACCTTGTCAGACGGAATGCTTAATGCAATGCACTTAAGGAAGGGTGTTGATAGACAGTCTCCTTGTTCTGTGGTGTGCATAAAAATGTTTCCCACTGCCACTTCCCCCAGCCTTCTCCGCCCTTGCATGTTGATTTCATCTCATAATGCAAAGCTGTACAAACGTGTTCTCTCTCTCTCTCTCTTTCTCTCTCTCTCTCTTTCTCTCTCTCTCTCTCTCTCTCTCTCTCTCTCTCTCTCTCTCTCTCTCTCTCTCTCTCCTGCAAGCTGCAATTATAGGAATAAAGCAAAAAATATTCTTAGAAAAGCCACCTGTCTGTAGACTTTCCTTTTGGTGGTTCACTTACAAGGTGGGGGTGGGCTCCCCTTAATAAACAAATGAACTGAATGTAGCCAACATTGCAGCAGCAGAGAAGGGTGACATTGGAAATCCCATTCCATTTTGTGCACCAGTTTCCTTGTTATGATTCTTAATGACTTAATTCTGTGATTATCTTTATGCCCTAATAAAAGCGCTTTTAACAATTAGGGGTTGTCTCTCTGAAGTTGTATTTTAAATTAATTAGACAGTGTATTTAACAGCTTCCACTGTCCATTAATGGTACCGTGCAGAAGAGTGGCAGGTGAGTCCTGTTTACAGTGACGATTGCTGTCTATCTCCTTGGTTTTGTTTACTGTGTGTGTGTGCGCGCGCGTGTGTATGTGTGTGTGTTAGTTTTGTTTTCTCTACCCATCAGCATCAAAAAAAAAAAAAAAAAAAGGCACGATAGGCCAGTGGAACTGCGAGAGTGAGAAACCAGCTTCAGTGGTGAGAAGAAAACAACAGTAGTCTCTCCTTTTTGTCTTTTTATCTCTCTCCTTTTTATCCGTTTATGTTGTTGTAACCAGCATGCTGCAGCAGCATCATGGGCATGACAGACAGGAAGCCACACTCTTTTCTTGTCAGTGTTTGCTTTAAGAGGAAAAGGTCTCAACTCCTTGTCACTTGCAGGGTCTTCTACATTTGGGGAAAACTTTTTGTTTGTCTAAGAAACACATATAAACATGCGCGCCCCACAAATGTGTGAATGCCTAATATTTGGAGAATTGAGTCTGGCAGGTGGAAACAAGCCCCTTTGACACATCTCTATTTATTGTGTTATTTTTTTTTCCCCAACAAAGGCTCAGATGCTAACTAGCTTTGTGAATAATTTGTGGAGGGGAATGCAATCATTTTTCTAAGTCAGCCGGTGGGTTCCGTTCATTGCACTCCCCACCTAAAAATAAATTCTCCGGCTGACTGAGAACACACCGATACTTGCTGCGAGTGAAGCAAACTTATGGGGACCATTAAAGTGCCAGGGCATTGGAAAATAACAGTGGAGTGAATGCTGATTTGCATTTATGTCATAAAATAACTTGTCACCTTCAATTTATCACAGTAATTGGTACCAGAGGAGAATGTGCGATGTTAGACTTGGTTCAAAGCCCCTTCCCTCACCTCCCAGTCCCTGCCTGAAGTAGTAGTGGGTGTGCTTCAAAAGAGAAGGGGTCTCAGACCTTTTTTCCGTACCTTTGGAATTTGAGTGATGAGATGCATCAATATATGCAGGAAAATTAATAATTATGATTACCACACGTTATGTGTTTCTTTATGATGGATGTCATGCTGAGTGGTGTTTTTATTCATTACTGCAGTCAGATTTCACAACAACCTAGAAGTTACATTCTATTGTTGTCTCCATGTCACCCAAGCAAAATGAAAGGCACATGAAAGTGAAGTCACTAGCTCAAGGTCATATAACCAATAGGTGGTAGAGCCAGTATTTGTGGCCATGAGGCAAGACCTTGGAGCCTATGACATCAGGGACTTTGCTGAGTGGCTGCCTGAGGCACAACATAATATACTATTAAGGCCAGGCCATTACCTAGGAACACATTCTCAAAATCTTTAGATCTGTGAGCAGGATGTAATGACAATGACCCAGAATTATCCCCTGCCAACCAAGAGAGATACCTGGCTGGGACAAGTTACCTTTTCCAACTGCTTTTAAGAAACTAATCAATGGTTGGTGGGTTTTTAGCAACATTGTGAAGGCATGGTTCTCATGGTTAGAACAGACTGCCTTAAAGTCTGGGATTCCAGTTCAACAGAAAGCAATTTCTCACAGAACATCATAGTAGCATCTATGTTAGGGCAGTTCTCCAGTTCTCTTCATTCAGCTATTAACAAGGCAGACTGTATTTTATTTCTATGAATTACGAGTCGTTCCTCTGAAGGCTTCTTACATGTTTCTGAAGGAGGTCAACATGGCTTCATCTGACTGGTGTGTGAACACCCTGAGAAGGCTATGCATGTTCAGCTTTCGGGAGTATGTAAATCACACTACATCTGATGACAGACCAGGGCTTAGATCTTCCCTCTACCACGGTATTGGAATCTGGCCAACTCACTCTACTTCTCTGAAGTTGGATTTCCTCTTCTGTCAAAACAAGCTGATGATACCTCCCTGAAGAGCAAGGAGAGTCAAGTGCACACAGTTAACGTTGATAGGACACGTAATAGATGATGTCATGAATTCCCATGCTGTCTTTTATCTGCCTTATGCTTTGGAGGGACTCAGCTATGTACACTAGGCTCGGTCTTTTTTTTTTTTTTTTAATATTGTAGAACATACAGAAGACACAATTCTGAAGCATTATTGAGTGCAGTGGCCTTATGTATACACACATTGTTGTGCAACCAGAATCAGCACCTGTCTCCAAAACTTTTTCAACATCCCAAATGGAAGCCCTGAGCCCATCAAGTGATAACTCTCCATTTCCTGCACACCCCGGCCACCACCTTTATGCTGTCTGTCTCTGGGAGCCTGACTAATCTATTACCTCATATAAATGGGAGCATAGAATATGAGTTGAACACCTCTGATGCAAAAATCTAATATCTGAAATGTACTGAAGTGTTGCTCAAATTTCTAATGGTCTTATAATAAAAGACCCAGGGCAGATATTGGGGTAAATGCTGAAAGATCAGAGAAATAAAGAAACAAGCCACTGCCACATCTTACCTCTAGGACTCCTCAGCCTGAAAAAGCCCCAGCTGAAAAGGGCTTCAGTTTCTGTCTCTTCATGCCTTATATACCTCTCTCTGCCCAGACATCAGTTCATTCTTAGTGCTGGGATTAAAGGCATGTGTGCTTCCCAAGCAAAGGCATGAGATCTCAAGTGCTGGGATTAAAGGTGTGTGCCACCACTGCCTGGCTCTGTTTTCTCTCCTAGAATGAGTCAATCTCATGCAGTCCATGTGCATGTTGCATTTTGTTCATCCTTGCATCATTGTGGGCATTTGGGTTACTTCCACCTTTTGATTCTTGCTGCTATGGGATCAGTGTACAAATATCTGCTCAAGTCCTGGGTCATAATTTTTTTTGGATACACATCTAGATGTGAGATTGTTGATTATACATCAGTTCTATGTTTAGATATTTTGTTTAATTTTTTGAGGCCAGGTACCTTTTGTACATATTATTTGGACTAGAAGTGATATTGAAAGGCATCCTGTTGGGATTCTCGGGCATTCTTGATAGACTATTCCATCTAATTAGGTCAAGGACCTAGAAGGCAGTGCCATAAAACCAAGAAGAGTGTGTTACTCACTCATTTGGGCTCTCTGACGCCTACCTCTCCTCCCAGTTCCAGGTGACAGATTGCCAGAGCAGGAGAAAATAATCCCAGAACAGGCAGCAATATGGTTTAAAACTGCTTTGCTATAGATATGTGTCTGCCTGTGACACTTATCCCACCCCCAGCCCACCCCCTCCTTTCTCTGCTGGAAGAGCTAAGGCAGGCACCCTGGCGTGTGTTAACCCTTCCAGAGCCAGCTTCAGTGATGCCTTCCAAGGGTTTGATGCTTCAACAGCCCTGCCTCTGAGCAGCAAGTTAGCCAGGAAGCTGCCAGTCACTTGATGACATCAATTGTTCTGTAACTGACAGACACTGAAAAGTCTCATTATCACCAATAACAGGAACACCTCATCCATATCACACCTGTCAAGGCAGTGAAGCTGGGTCACCTATGTATGTACGTGACAGCAAAAGCTGGCTCCAGCCTTACAGACAAGGAGACTCCTGCACACTTGCCTATTCAGCCTGGTCCTCAGCGGGGAATTGCAGAAGATCAGAAAGAACAACTCTCCCGAGACCAAACTCATTCTTCTGATGTTACTTTGAACCTGTTGCCGATCTTAGCAGAGCTGAGCTGTTGGGAAAAAGGTGCTGACTTTGGGGCTCACAAGCCAATGGTAGAAAGTTAGGAAAGAGTCCTCTGGGCCGCGCGACGACACTCGTTCAATGGTCACTTGGCAGAGGCGTCTTCACAAGATGTTTAGGCAGGGCTTTCTAGGAAAGTTGCTTTTGACTGCAGTATTAGGAGGCCTGTTTAGAGGCAGAAGTCACTGGGTGTGTTGTAGGGATCTTGGGATTTGGCAGCAAACAGGCTGGGGTTTGTCTCCACACTAATTGAGTATGGTATGGGGAGGCAAATTAGTTAACCTTGCTGTGTAGTTTGTGTGTGTGTGTGTGTGTGTGTGTGTGTGTGTGTGTGTGTGTGTGTGTGTGGTGTGTTTTACTCTTTGCTCTTTGGGGGGCCCACTGCCCAGCTCCCAAATAAATACATGGAGACTTATTCTTACTTATGAAAACCCAGTCTTAGCTTGGCTTATTTCTTACCAGCTTTTCTTAACTACCTTTTGCCTCTTGGCTTTTATCTTGCTCTATTCTATATACCTTTCTTTCTTTCTTACTCTGTTGCTTACTGTATAGCTGGGTGGCTGGCCCCTGATGTCCTCCTCTCCTCCTCCTTTTCTTGCTCCTTGATCTCTCTTCCCAGATCTCCTATTTATTCTCTCTGCCTGGCAGCCCCACCTATCCTTTCTCCTGCCTAGCTATTGGCTACTCAGCTCTTTACTAGACCAATCAGGTGTTCTGGGCAGGCAAAGTAACACAGCTTCACAGAGTTAAGCAAATACAACATAAAAGAATGCAACACATCTTTGCATCATTAAACAAATTTTCCACAGCATAAATGAATGTAACACATCTTCAACTAATAGTCTACAACATTGCTGCGCCTGGTTTTCCATGTGCCCTGATCTAGATTAGTATATCATGGTGATGCATTTATTATTCAAAATAGGCAAGATATGGAGCCAGGGTAGAGGTCCATCGATGGATGGGTGGATACAGAAAAATGTGGCACATATACATAGTGGAATTGTATTCAGTTGGTTTTGGTGGCATACACCTGTAATTTTAACACTTGGAGTCTGAGGCAGGAGGATCAGGAGTTTGAGCCCATGAAACCATCTGGGTCTATAAAGTGAGACCCTGCCCACACATACCATGCTTAAATATTGATGTACGATACACAGTATATACTCTATAATTATTAGATATTACTGTTTCATGCTACTTCCATGTTTTTAATGTTAGGTGAAATATAAATAATCAGAGTGTATGTACAGAATATAAAATTTACACTCAATTATAACACACCTGTGTTGAACCTTCCTGGGAGCAACTGGAAGTGCCATTTCTGTCAAGATGTTTGAGTCTGATGCCACCTCCCACATTCTGGAAGCAAGAAGCCCTTCCTAATCTGATCCCGTCTATCAGCAGAATGTCATGATTAAGTGAGTCACCTCTGGAGTCAATTACTAGTGTTCACATTACAGCACTTCAACTTCCAAGTTCTAATCTTTGAACAATTTCATATTTTCTTCCTGCTTCTGTTTCCTGGTCTATAAAACAGGGGCAAAACTTGGATCTGCCACTTAGGCCTGCCCAGCAGGAGACAAAATACATAAGCAAGGTCATTCATTTTTTTTTTTAACAGATCTTGCCTCAAGCTTATTTGTAAAAAACAACATAGGGTACTGATTATCTGCAAACAATGTGTAGGTGTGTCGCCAGTCGGTCTTTCTTCACATTGGCAGACAAAAAACCTTTTTTATGGGGCCTTCACAGGGGCCTGGGCACCTTTGGGAGCCTGAGCTGGAGTTGAAGCCTGGGCCTGAGCTGGAGCTGAGGCCTCTGCCTTGGTTTGAACCTTGGGCTTTGGTTGTCAGAGCCTATGACCCTTGACCGTGTAGCTTCTAATCTGCTTCCCAAGCTTGGGGTGAGCAATGAGATCAAGATGGCTGAGTTTGCAGCTGGGGCCCTTTGGCATCTTGGGCTTACCCACCTTGGGCTTCACGGGGGTGGGGGTGGGACTTTGATGGCCTCTGCACACGCAGTCATTGCCTTCACACTGTTTGCCTGCATCTTCTTCAGGCCTTTTTTTTTTTTTTTGGTGCTTCTTGGCCAAGCGCATGTACCTCAGGAACTTGGGGTCGACTCCCTTAAGAGATCTGTATCTTTGTGACCAAGGTTTCATGATGCCATTTCTGTGCCATTTTCGGGATTGGTTGTGTGTGGTGTGGTTCTTGGACTTGGCCATGTCGGAACGGTAACCGGCAGCTCTAAGGTCAGCCATTTTTACTAGCCTGTCTTGCCAGGGCACCTGCTGTAGGTAGAGGTAGAGAATCAGTGTCACACTGGAGCCAGATCACAGTGGCTTGGTTCAGAGCTGATCGTGTACATGTCTACAGGTCTGCATATAGGGGACCTCACCATGCCGCTGTCCGCCTGGGAGTGCTTGTACCACAGACGTTGGCAAACAGTATCGGTCAGATGCTCTCGCCTCTCCCTACCCACAGCCAGTTCAACTTTCACCAATGCACTGCTGGGTACAAGAGGGTCCACCAAGCCACCATACCTACTTTCCCATAGCTCCACTGAGAAGTGAGAGGGGGATTCTGGACAACTCTAAGCCCAACCAACCAGTAGCCTATGGGGAGAGAAAGATCTTCCTTTCTTGGCTCTGTAACTACTGTGACAAAGAACATATTAGATAAAATATCCACTGTTATGGAAGCATTCATTCATTCATTCATTCATCAATTCATTAATTCATTCATTTATTCAGATAGGGTCTCAATATATAGCCCAGACTGGCCTTGAACTCATAATCTTCCTGCCTCAGCTTCCTTGGTATTAGAATTTCAGGTATGCAGATATTGCTTTTATCAGTCCCATCACGTGCCTATCTATCTATCTATCTATCTATCTGTCTGTCTGTCTGTCTGTCTGTCTATCTATCTATCTATCTACCTACCTATCTATCTATCTACTAGCTAGCTACCATCTATTTTATCTGTTATCTCCAAGGTCTTTTAATGTAGCCCAGACTGTTTTTAAACTGTCAGTCCTCCTACTTCTGCCTCCAGAATGTTGGGATCACAAGTGTGAGTCACTGTATTAAGCTTTATCTCTCCTGCTTAAAGAAAATCACATTTATTTAGTGTGTGTGCACATATGTGTGCATACACATGCATGTGCCATGTAGAGGTCAGAGGACAATTTGAAAGAGTCACTTCTCTTCTTCCACTGTGGGTCCTGGAAGTTGGATTCAGGTCATCAGGCTTGGGTAAGTGCCTTTACCTGTTGAACCAGGTACCTGTAGCAACAAAATCAAGCCCTGGAAAACACGAGGAGTAGGGGAATTTAATAGCAGGAAATGAAACAATCACAGGCTTAGAAGGAAGGTTGTAGCAAGTAGCTTCAAACAGACAGGTCCCAGGTAGCCGTACAAACTTCTAATAGTAGGGGCCTTCCTGGCCGAGCAACTGTCTCATAGTTCAGAAGCAGTCTTAGGAAGGGGCAACACAACTGATGAAATTAGTCCATGTGCCCCTTGGTTGTCAGGAAGCAACTAGACTCAGGATGCAACAGAGTCAGGACTGGCTCCTCCCAGGCTATCTGCATAGCGGGAGGAAGTGGATGTTGGTGGCCACAAGTGTGACAAATGTTCACTCTACCTTCTTAGTCCACATGGTGGTTAATGATTGGTGATTCCTTTCTCTTAAAGGGGTCACCAACTAAGCCTCCCATGCACAGCCTTTCACAGAAGGCATTGGCAGTCATTATATGAACAACTCCATAGCTACCAACCTGCAGGACAGGATGGCCTCCAGGGAAGATGTCAAGCTTTTAAGGTGAATGCTCCCGCTTTACTGAGTTCATGACATGCACTTTGCAGAGCTACCACCAGGAGATGTTCTCTGGGGAAAACCTTAAGAACTTAATTGGGCCTTTTCAACTCCAGTCTCTCTCCTTCCTGACCAGGGTGATTAACGCTCCGGTGGCTTTGATGCCAGCTCCTCGGAATCTCCAGGGATCTATAATCTTGGGATGGCATCACAGGACGATTTGTTTCCTCACAGGCCCCTGCACATTTCTGCTGGCACCAACTAAACACTGGGGAAGGTCTTTGGTAAACCTGTCAGGAGCATGCCTGGGCCTCCCAAGGCCTTTGCTGGTTTGGGTGCTTTTTCCTTCCACTCCTCATTGTGATCCATTCTGGAGGTCATATTCTCTCTCATTAGTTCTTTTTTTGTTTTTCTTTGTCTTGTTCGTCACAGAGCTACAGATGATGGCCTCATTTCTCTGACACTATGTGGTGGCTGCAGAAACTTTCAGTGGCTTTGTGTTTTGGGGAGAAATCTGCTAAGAAACTGGCACAAGGGAGAATAAGTAGCAGCCCTCCCCCCCCCCGCCCCCCCGCCCCTGCCCCGACAAAGATGCATGTCTGATGTCTGGTGACAGGAGGGAGGGGAGGGGACAATGGGGTAAGCTTCTCATGAGCAGCAACGCACCGGCAACCAAAGCACAATGCTGACGCACTGCAATAAGATTATCATTAAAAAGACTATTTTTGTTACGCAACCACCTTTGAATTGGGTGGACATGGGTGGAAAAGAGGCCACTTACTCTTCCCGTTCTTATCCTCCTGTGTTATATCCTAGGGATCAGCTGCCAGTGTTTTCTGAGCCCTTCTTACGTGGCTAGGCATTATCCTCAGTGCTTTGAGTGTGTTGACTTAGGTATTAGTAACTCTTTTTTGATGCTGTGGCCAAATACAGGACAAACGAGACTTAAGGAAGGAAAGGCTTATTTGAGGTCCTGGTCTGAGGATACAGTCCATCATGGCAAGGAGGCCATAGGAGTGAGAGGCAGCTGGTCCCACTGCATCAGCCGTCAAGAAGGAGAGGGAGGGAGGGAGAGAGAGAGAGAGAGAGAGAGAGAGAGAGAGAGAGAGAGAGAGAGGAAGGTTGCGGCTAGCTACTTTCTCCTTTATTCAGTCCAGGGCCCCAGCCCATGCAATGGTGTCCCCCACATTCAGGATGGGACTTCTCTGCTCTGTCAAACCTTTCTAGAAATACCCTCATAGACACACGGGGGTTTGTTTCATCGTTATTCTGAGTTCCATCAACTTAACAATTAAGATCAACCATCACAACTTATTGAAGGGAGTTTTATTGCTATTCCTATTTTCAGACGAGGACACTGGGGATCAGAGAATACGGGGAACTCGGCTAAGCTGCCAGGGACTAGAAAATGGAAGGGGGCTTGATCCTAAAGCAGCTGTCTCCAGAACTCAGCTTTTCATCAGTGTGCTCCACGGTGTCCCAAACAGATAAGGAACATGGTGTCATCATATCCCGCCCTCTGTGCCTGGCACTGAAGGGAGGCCTGTTTTCTTGAAGCCTCAAGTTCTACAGTTCCCCTTCGGGTCCCCACATTGGCCTTCTTTAGTATCTTAGCAGCAGGTGCCTCTCCCGGGCTCTCAGACGAGAGTTCTTTCTGATTGAAAGGCTCTCCCCTCCCACTTTTCCCCTCTGCGTCGGCTGACTTTTGCTCGTTGCTCTGGTCTTTGTCTAAATGCCACATCCTTCACCCTCCAGTGTAAGGTTGTCCCCTATTAGCACTCTTCCAGGGCCATGTATTTTCCTGTCATTCCATTTATTACAGTAACAATTTGCTTAATGTCTGTCGCCTCTACCAGACTCCACACTCCAGAAGATTAGAAACTGTGTCTTTCTAGTTAACTCACTTGTCTCCACCACCTAACATAGTGTCTGACCGAAAGCAAGCATCTGGGAGCTATTCGGGCCATGAACAGCTATGCTCACTGCGTATTTGCCCAATAAATGAAGGCTTTGAACAAAGCAGAAAAGACTTGCTGGGGGATGTCTTTCTATATGCTGTGAATATATGTTGTTCCCATTGGTTAATAAATAAGCTGCTTCGGCCTATGGCAAGGTAGCTTAGAGACAGGTGGGAAATCCAAGGAGAGAGACGGGAAAGAGAAAGGCGGAGTCTGGGGAGATGCCAGCACCGCCAAAGGAGCAACAAGATGTCAGCAGACTGGTAACGCCATGGTCACGTGGCAGCACATAGATTAATAGAAATGGGTTAATTTAAGATGGAAGAGCTAGCTAGCAAGAAGCCTGACCCATAGGCCATACAGTTTGTAAACAATATAAGCCTCTGTGTGTTTACTTGGGACCAAGAGGCTGCAGGGCGAGGCTGGGAGAGATTCGTCTGGCCCGCAGTGCCGAGCAGGACCAGAGAAACTTCCTGGGTTTAGGATGACAGTGCCACAGGTACCCAGATCTGTACTGTTGCATCTTATATGTGTAGGATGCTGTTCAAACTGTAAAAGGAGAAACTAGAACTTATTTTTTTATTTTCATACTGGGGCACTGTCCGAGAGAATCCTCAGAGTGTTAGCCTATCAGGCGTCACGTCGTTGGACAGTATGGGGAACCTGTTCAGGAAAGGGGCTTGCAGCGAGCGGCTGGCAAAGCAGAAAAGGCACATTGGTGATTCGGGGCGGTAGACCTTTGTTAAGTGAACTAGAAGTATTTCAACGGTGTTGCAGCCAACGTAACTGGGTTGGTATTCGCAGAACACAGCTGGGCCATAACCATCCCTTGAAAAGAACCCAATAGGGATTTCACACTGAGCACCAAATCGGGAGTTGCTATGTCAGAATCATTATAATAACTTTTTACAGCACTAGTCGTGTGTACAACATCATAGTGTCAGAAAAGGCACAAACTATGTGGGTCTGGGTCATGAATATGACTTTTCAGAGAGACTTTGGATGAGTCCCATTTACAAAGGTGGAGAAGAAGAGGGCCACACAGCAACATTTTCTTTTTTTTTTCTTTTTCTCTTTTGGATTTTTTATTAGCTCAATGCCTTGAGAAGTCAAAGATGCTTAACCTCCCCTTTCATTAGCATTTTTTGATTTTGCTAATAGGTCACTAGAGAGGGACTCACAAAACGAGGAAGCCGAGTGTTCTGCCCCTGGAAATGCAAGGTTGAGATTCAGTATGTGATGTCAACCGCTCTGTTTTTCTTTGAGGGGTTGGCAGAATGTGTCACGAGGTCAGAGATCAAGTGGCGGTGGCTGGATTTTGCATCACTGGGAGCTGCAGCTGAAACAGGAAGCTGACTGTAAATGAAAAGTCATTTTCCCTGGGGTCACTTGACCGTCCTTTAATCCTAGAGATAGCCCACCGAGGCAATAGCTCTATCCTCTGCAGCGTCGCTTCCCCGTGTGGGCTCGGATGCTGCCTGAAGGTCAAGCGGAGGGCTCTCTGCACCGGAGGCAAAGGCTGCATCTTGAGCAGCTCTGCCACATGGACTCTTTTTTCCTCTTGGTCCCCCTCTCACCCTTTCTCTTTTCCTTTTAATCATTTTCCTGGCTTACATCTCAGACTTGCTAGTGGCAGACAGAACAGAATTTGTATTGACTCCCAGGTCACTTGTTTCATGGATTACTTCAGGTCAAATCCTACTAAAGTAAATGTTTCTGTGGTGGGGGAATCTCTGAATAACCAAACAGGGCGTCTAATCCTTAAGTAAGGACCAGACTATGGCAAGCAGGATTTGATAGCAGGGTTTAGAAGATGCCCAGGTGGACTTTGTTTCTAGCGATAAGACAAATGACATGACCTGAAAACCTTCCCTCTGTAAAACACCTATAAATGTTTTATAAAATATAACAAACGTCTTTTTAAATGCAGAGCTCAACTCATAAAAATGTAGGAAATTCCCCAGGGGCTCAGAACAAAGAGAGAACCAGAGGCGTAATGATAGACGTGAAGTGAAAATGGGTCTGCTGTGCGCGCGTGCGTGCGTGCGTGTGTGCGTGTGTGCGTGTGTGTGCGTGTGTGCGCGTGTGCGTGCGTGCGTGTGCGTGCGTGCGTGTGTGTGTGTGCGCACGCGTGTGTGCGTGTGTGCACGTGCATGTGTGCGCGCGTGTGTGTGTGTGTGTGTGTGTGTGTGCGCGCGCGCGTGTGCGCGCGTGCGATTTTAGTAGATTAGATTTAATGTGCCCCAGCTAGAGGGAAAGTTGGATTTGTCTAAGGCTCCCTCAAAGCCAAGATCCTCAAAGGAAAAAGCTAACATCTTACAGAAGAAGATTGTTTCTCTTATCTGAACTCTGGCTTGGGAAAAATTGTCTCTGACCCCACCCCCCACCGTGGATCCTCTTTATTTGTTATTTCGATTTCTCTCTCCTGGTAGGACTTTAAGGACTTCGATCACCAGGCAAAATATTTAAAAGGTCCAGTTCTGGTTTCAACCCTGGGGTTCCTGACCCAAGAAATGAAAACATTTTGAGAAGTACTTCTCTTCAATCCAAAGAAAGCAGAGAATCTCACAGATACTATCTCCCCCAGGATGAGCTTATGGCCTCAAACGACAAAACACAAAGCCCTTCAACATCAGATTGTGTTATTAGGGGAACAAAAGAGAGTGCCCAGGTAACTTTGTATTTCAGAACTATGACACGTAATTTTAAATATGAGCATATCCCAAATACTGCATGCAACATGTGTATATTAAAAACTGATTCACCGAATACCTAAAATTTAAAGTTAACTGTGTTTTATGAGGGGACTCTAAAAGTCAACAGGACCGCCCCAGAACTGCAGACACCAGAGCAATCAGGTGTACACTTGTGAATGATTGATGCATTAAAGAAAGTCTTGAAAACCAAAGAAAAGAAAACATTAAAAAAAAATAACCAGGAAGTTCTGGGGGAAAAAAAACGCAAATAAAGCTTTTGGAAACACAAGAGCAACATCTTTCAGTTGAAACAGATGAATCTCAACTTCAGAGATGGATTGCACAGTAGCTTTGATGATGGGAGAGAAAAGTCAGTTATCAAGGGACAGATCTTCACACCCAGTGGGCATCACAGAAAGGTGGAGAGGAAAAGATGTGAAGTCATTTGGGTCATGGAGAACAGAAAGACAGCCTAACAGGTTCATGATGGCACACACCTATAATCCCAGCACTCGGGAGGCACAGGCAGGCGGATCTCTGTGAGTTCGAGGCCAGCCTGGTCTACTGAGTGAGTTCCAGGACAGCCAGAGCTACACAGAGAAACCCTGTTTTGAAAAACAAAACAAACAAACAAACAAACAACAACAACAAACAAAGGAGGGGGAAAGACAACCTAATATATGCCCAACAGTATTTTTAGAAGAAGGTAATAGAAAGAGCAAGAAAGGAAGAAATAATTGAAGAGACAATGACTCAGAATTTGTTTAGACTGAAAAAACAGAGAAATTTTTAGATTTGAGAAGCACATAATTTTCCTATCGAAAAAGCAAAGGCAACAGGCCATATATAGAAACATCATAAAGGAATCAAAGGACAGCAAAGACAACGAGAAGGTCTGCATGCAAACACAGTTTTAGAAGACTAAAGATGTGGGGAGATAAAGGGAAGAGAGAAAAAGCATTTGGTACTAGAGAAATTTGTCTTAAGACATAGTCTCCCCCGCATTGGCCAGGTGGCGGTGGTGCACGCCTTTAATCCCAGCACTGGGGAGGCAGAGCCAGGCGGATCTCTGTGAGTTTGAGGCCAGCCTGGTCTATAGAGCGAGATCTAGGACAGGCACCAAAAACTACTCAGAGAAACCCTGTCTCGGAAACCACCCCCCCCCAAAAAAAAAAAGAAAAAAGAAAAGACAGAGCCCCTCACCCATCTAGCCATTGGGGCACTTGACTTCCTCTGAACCTTCCTTTCCAATCTGTAAAAGAAATATCCAGTCAGTGCTAATCCTCAGGGTTCTATGAGACGTGTAACACAAAGCCTTGTTTGTTTATATGCAGTCAGCACAAAGTAGCTATTAATATTATTGACAGTCCTAATTTCCCCCTGATATTAATTCCTACCATTCCCTCCCCATGCACCCAGCCTTGGGAAGATTAATGTTTAGATGTATGTCATGTTGAAGACAACAAATAAAATCTACTGGAAAAACTTAAACCACCAGTTTAGGGCACTGCCAGCTTCCCAAGAGAAGCAGCAGAGACCATGCCCTTTAGTAGTCTGGTCCCCAGAATAGCTATAGATTGTTTGGGGCGGGGCACTAAGATGATAATCCCATATTGTACCCTCCCTGCCAATATTGCCCTAAATTTTGAAGACAAAAACAAAGCTAAATTGTCAACATTCTTTGACTTCCCTCTAGGTCAGCTTAAGACATCACAATACAAAGTCACATTGCACTTTTCTCTACTGTGATTTGCTTATTACATCTGATTTCTGCTGGACAATTTCCCATGTCCTTTCTAGATTCTAAACTCCACAAAAGCAAATCCTTTACTTATCTGGTTCACCGATGAACCCACAGTGCTTAGCTTATGGCCCTGGACTAGAAAGTTTAAAGGCCATTTACTCCACAGGTGTGGAAATGAGACTGGAATCTAGGAATAGTATTCACCCCACCTGTGTGGCTGCCATACGTAACTGTTTTTCTAGAGCTGGAGAAGACTCTGGAAATGCTGTCATCTTCCCGTGGCTTTTCCAGAGGGACCTGCGGAGGTTCTCAATTTGGCTCAACTTCCGGGGTTTTTTATGGGGTAGAAATAAGATTCAAATGCAATTAGCCCGTTTCCAAAACTAGTGACTCACTTCTATCACATTACCTCCATGAACAAGACAGTGGCCATGGATGTAAAAGAAAAACAGAGCAAATACCAGGTGATTTCATTGAAGGGAACTATCCAGAACAGGTCATTTCATACAGACAGAAAGGTGATTGGAGGGCAGCGGAGGGGAGGGATAAGGAGTTATTGCTTTATGGTTTTGTTTTATTACTTTTGGGAGATTGATGGAAAAGTTCTAGAAATGGTGGTATGGTTGCACAAATTTGTAAGTATGCATAATGCCATAAAGTATACAATTAAAATGATTAAAATTGCTATTTTATGTTGCATATACACATTTACAACTTTCAAGAAGAAAGATCATGGTTGTGGTCAGTCTCTTAATCTTACCTTTTCGGGCCATTTTCGTAGAATGGGACAAAGTCTTTAGTGGACATTAAAGAAAAAGTCATCTCCAGAAAGCTATAAACAGCAGGCAGAGACAGCTGCAGAATATAGAGCCATTGGCTTAAAAGTGACATGTTTCTATTATAACCCATAATTTCTCAGCAGAGTAGACTCTGTGAGCTGGTACTAGAGAAACGAGAGCTCTGTAAGCTACTTAACTTTTCTAGAAGGGAAATAAAATAACTATTAAATCTGTAAAAGATACCATATGGCACCCAAGAAAGGGAGGAAAAGGATAATTTTTGTGGTTGTTTCCTCAACGAACAATTAGTTCTTTATTCTTTAAAAAAAAAGTGCCATTAAGAGAAAAATTGAAAACTGCCAAGAAGACATATCTGAAGTGGAAATAAAGTTGAAAAGACAAATAAAATAAGCATTCCTTTGCTATATTTGGTGGAGTCCTGCAGAGAAAAAAAATTCCAGCAAGGCAGCATTGAGACATAGTTTATTAATGCAGTTTCCCCCACAGCAGGACACAGAAAGAGAAACTGGTAAAACAGTCGCATTAAAAAATTATGACTCTTACATCTGATCTTTATGAATACATAGAAAAGAAACTGTCCTCCTGAGCCGTCCTTGGACTGCGTGGAGACAGAGATGCAAAGAACTATGGTGTGTGTGTGTGTGTGTGTGTGTGTGTGTGTGTGTGTGTGTGTTAACTCCAAAGCATTATTTTCTCACACGTGCTTAGAGCAGATGAGAAGTTACGCTCCTACATCTTGAAGTGTTTTGAGAAGACCCTGTGGACGATGCTGAGTGGTTCTCTCAACTACACTTTGAAGGAAGCCCTGCAGTCTTCTTTCCGGTCTACAAAACTGAAGTCTGTTTGTGTTCCCTTTGGGGGGAAATGCAGTGGGTTATAAACTGGTTGTAAGGAGTTTCCCCAGAGCTTGAGAGCTGGGAAGGGGCTTAGTGACGAGGTTAGCCCGTGTTCTCTGTTGTCTAGGTTGTGCTCCTCTGATCAGTTAGGCAATCGATTTCGAGCGCTACAGGTAGCATTGGGAAGTGGAGGGAGAGGGCAGAGCACAATGAGAAAAACATAAGAAATGTGCCACACATATTGTTTGATGAGACGTGTGTGTGTGTGTGTGTGTGTGTGTGTGTGTGTGTGTGTCTGTCTGTCTGTCTGTCCTAGATCACAATGTAAAGTAGATCATACTGTGATTCTGGAAACTAATGGAGTCATCAAACACTTTCTTCCACGTAGGAGAACGGGGAGCCAGAGAGGGAAGATGAATGACTTTCTCAAATCACAGGCCAGAAGGGGCCTGGGTCTCCCGACTCCCAGAAACCTTCCCATTACACTTTATTCGTCAAAACGTGCTTGGAGGTGATTGGCTCCTGTGAATATTGGTTGTCAGTTTGACAGGATCCAGAATGACCTGGGAGACAAACGCCTAGTCATGTCTGTGAAGATGTTTCCAGGTTTGGTTGAAGAGGGAAGAGCCACCCCAAGTATGGGCAACATGGTTCTATGGGCTGAGATTTAGGACTGGCTATAAAGGAAAAAGGAAGCTGAGTACCAGATGCAGGTCTCGCGGCTTCCTGACTGCTTACACAATGTGACACCTGCCTTACACTCCTGCCGCCATGACTTTCCTTCCACAGCACACTCCCCTCTAAGACTCTGGCTCAAAATAAGCTCTCCTTCCCTTAAGTTGCCTTGGGTAGGTATTAAGAACAGTAACTAACGGGGTTTTTGTGTCATGGCAGCATCTGACATGCTGGTCCTTCCCAGAGCAGTTCTGGTGCTTCTGGAGCCCCTGGGCTTTCCTTCCTATCTCTTACACTGGTTCTGCCCTTCGACCATTTGGGATCCGCAGTTGTGTGGGATGAGGCAGACGCATGGAGGGGCAAATTAGCACTCAAGATCAGACGATCCATGACTCATAAATAACTCCTGATATCTGAGGAGCCTGTAAATTCCACAGCTCATTGCTCCCCGAAACTGACAGACCACATAAGAAATAGAATTACAGCCTCCCTGTAAGAAAGAGGGCGGCCCCTATGCTGACTGTATCAGAGAGGGCATCTTCAGTAACAGTGGCCTGCTGGCAGCCAGGAGCTCCAGGTATCTCTTACCAGACTCATGCACTCTAGGCTGTATAAAGTGTTCTGTCGTCATAATGATAAGGTTGGGTTGTGAGAGGATCTTGCCTGGCATTTCAAGTGTCTCTGGTTTTGACTCAGAGGAGGAATAATCTACCATGTCAATAAATCCCTCTTGTGGTTCCCATGTGCCAGGTACTCTTCTGAAAATACCATAAATATTTATTCATTTAGTTCACACCATCAGCTTCTAGGTTGCAGAGGTCTTTCCTACCTACAGTTGTAGTCAGAAGGCTGAGAAGTGTCGAGATGCGCTAAAATAATTTGTTTTTCTTTCTGATTTGAAGACAGGAGGGCGAGCATACTTAATAGAGTTTAGAACTATGTCACCGACAGAGTGAATTAATCAACAGTCAAACTCAAGGAGAAAGGTCAACTGCCTGCTTTCTCTTGGCAGGAGAAATTGGGAAGAGGATTGTTCTTGCAAAGATTCATCACTTTTTGATGCTTTCCAGAAGTGGTGATGGATTTGCAATGAGCCATCTACTTTTTTTTTTCTTCTTCTTCTTCTAAATCTCTCTCAGGTACTTTAGCTCAGCTGCCTTGGTACATGGGGTATGCTGGTTTCTAAAAACACCCACTTAAAACCATGTGGCAATCAAACCTGTGCCCTTGGCTGACTGAACCATTGTTTTACATAGTTCTAGAAGAGGGTCTTCTACAGACACTTTATTGTGTTAATTTATCACCACATGTCAAAATTCACCTTGACCTTGGAAATAGGTAGATTTGGCTTTGATAAAGAACTTAAGTAGAAATTTTCTAGAGTGTAAGGGGGGGAAAAGTTGTTTTTTTTTCCCTTTAAGAGGAATGTGAATTGAGATTTTTTTTTAAAAAAAACATGCTTCTTATGTGTATGTTTTATATGTTAACATTTAAATCCCACAGTACTCTGAATCTCCATTTCACAGATGAGAGAACTAAGTTAAATGATGTGCTGAAGGTAACTATGTGAGGGACGGAATTCAGAGTATAGTCTCCCTGCAGAACCCACTCTTTTTTCCAATCCATCTCCAGTTCAGAAATGAATTATCCCTAGGAGCATTCATTGACCATAGCACAATGTTAATGGATCTCTCCATGCCCCAGACTACTGGCTAGCCACAAGGAATACCAACAGTTAAAGCCCTTTGTCTATAATTAGGCCTTGGTTCCCTTAACAACGCTACCATGTAATTAAACCGATTTTGC
>CABHPQ010001672.1:0-47845 GCA_902168405.1 Peromyscus aztecus
ATCCTCCCTCGGGTATTTTCTTACAGTAAGGAGAAGGTAACTGCTGTTACCTGCAAACTGAAACTTCCTGAGAACAGTTTCCTTAGATAAGCTCTTTCCTGGTCTTACTGTGAGAGGAATTTTCCAGTGGGTTCCAATTTCGGGAGTCCTCAAGTTATACAGACTGGAAGGAAAGCTGGCAGTCTTCCAGGCTGACAACTTGGCGCATGATCCATTAAAATAGCAAGAAGCACAAAACATTTGCCTGCCCGCCCCATCCTGCACCACCCCACCCCACCCCACCTCACTCCAGCTTTTCGGGAATCACCCATTTGGGGATTACAATGAGCTGACCCTATATCTCCTGAGCTTGCAAAAGGACGTTTGTCCTTTTCGGTTCTGTTTGGCAAAAGGGATGGCAGAGAATCACCAGGGTGTCCTCTGTTTCATCGACAAAGGTCCTGCTTCACCAGGTTACCCAAGGACACCACACTAGCAAAGGTGTGAGAATTCCCAGAATGGGAACTGATGTCAGGGCCTTCCCTAAACCCCTATCCCAGGATGCTCGGCAGCAATTAGTAGCCGTGTCCTCGGCTTCACCTCCACTGTGTTTTTAGCAGCTCGGTTTCTGCAGAGGACAAGACAGGAGGGAATGGGATTCAGAGGCTGGCCCTGATTCTTCCAAGGGAACGGCTTTAAATATTTGCATTCCTAGGTTCTCTAAAGAGTTTCTGAACTTCCAAAGCCCTTCTTTTCTCTTCCTCCCTGCTCGTGTGTGTGTGTGTGTGTGTGTGTGTGTGTGTGTGTGTGTGTGTGTGCATGTGTGTGTAGGTAGACCTGCCCATGCTTGTGCAGGCCAGAGGTTATCATTGGGATATCTTTCTCAATTGCTCTCCACCTTATTTTTTTTTGAGACAGGGTCTCTCACTGAAGCCAGATATTACCATTTCATCTGCACTGGCTGGCCAGCAGGTCCCTAGGATCTGCCGGTCTCTGCGTCCAGTGCTGAGATTAGAGCACATACCACCACCCACCCTGGCTTCTCATGTGGGTGCTGTGGATCTGAACTCGGGCCTTTATGCTTGCTGAGAAAACACTTGCCCTTGAACCATCTTCCCAGGCCCTCTCCTTACTTTTTAAGCATCTCTGAGCACCTACCTGACCCTTCCATAAGAGATCAAAATAGCTAGTTTATAGATGCATTTCTAAGCAGCTAAGAAAAGGAATAAGGAGATCCACCTCCGTGTGTGTGTGTGTGTGTGTGTGTGTGTGTGTGTGTGTGTGTGTAAGCCTTGCAAGAAAGAGGCTCCTAAGAGAGGAGGAGACAGGAAGGAAAAGGACATGGGTGACAGAGTCTTAGGGGACCTGTTCCACTGCTCTTGTGCATAAGAACACAGGAGAAGGGATTTGAGAATCACAAATTCTAAAGCTGAAAAAGTACCTGAGGTCACCTGGCCTAACCTCCTCCAACTTATAAATGAGGGAACTCATTTATAAAAGTCAGTCTGCATCTCTGCAGCTCCCCTGCATTCCCTGGTGCTTGCTACCCTCACCGCCACAAAGCCACCTGGAACCAGAACAGGGCTATAGCATCCCATGTCGTCCCCAGGAACATCTCACTATGTTCCCCTCCTCTGAATAATGAATGTCAGGGCTACCTGCTTTTTCTAAAGTTATCACCACTGACCACATGGGTGCAGTTCTTCCTGGGACAGGCTCGCTCTGCTCTGTGTGAAGCTGGACAAAGCTGCTTCACTGATTTTTTTTTTTAAACTTAGCACCTCGTTGACAAGAGGATTAAAGCAGGCAGCTTTTAAAAGAAGTCTCCAGAAGCATTTAAAATGCAATATGTTAATGCTTGTCTGGAGTTTGGTACACTTTCATAAAAAGCCATCAATTTCTCCCGCCACACCCTAACAACAGTCCTGTAATTGACATGATTTACTGAAATTAAGAAATAATCAAAGCGAATACAGTCATAAATTACAGCCAGAAACCAAAATTTGCAGACAAAGTGTTTGAAGTCCTAAATCAAAATGGGGTGTGGAATCACAAATGTGGGTGTGTTTGTGGGAGGAGAGGCTGGTAATTTTGGAGGATGGTTCATCAAGATAGGTGAAGAAGGACTGTGCCCACAGTATGAGCTTCAGACCTGGAGCTTTGAGAATACAGGGCGTAGGAGAGGGTTGCTTCTTACACTTTCCAGTCTGTAGGTCTGGGTTTGCTTCTGGGGGCCAGCAGTTCCCTCCCCCAACTCCGTGTGTGCATATGTGTGTGAGGTGTATGTATATTTGCATGTGTATGTGTGCATGTGAAGGCCAGAGGTCGACATCAGGGGTCTTCTTCAATTTTTCTCCATCTCAGTTTTTGAGACAAGATCTCTCAGTAAACCTGGAGATTTCTGATTCCCACCCTGGGGATCCTCCAGTCTCTGCTTCCCTAGAGCTGGGATTACAGGTGCCTGCTGCCATGCCTAGAGCAGTTATCCGAGTTCTACAGGATTGAACTCGGGTCCTCAAGCTTGTACACCAAACACTTAACCAGCTGAGGCAACTCCTCACTCCTAGGAATTGGCATTTCTAACCGGCTCCTAACACACTCTAACAGGAGTGTGGTGCTGATGCTGCCCATCTTGGGACCACCCTTCTGAAAAACAGTGGATTGGAAAGATACCTTTAAGCCTCTGCTGGTGTGGGACTTAATTAAAACGTGGAAGACAAGATGTGAGGTCAAATTTGAAAATCTCTTCACAACGCAGCAGGCAGTAGGAAAGAAAGCCACACAGACATGAGGCCCTGTTGTCATAGCATCAAGGGGTCCCTTTCACAGGGAGGTGAGCCGTGCACTCGGTTGCCCCCTTTAAAAAAAAAATGGGGAGCCAAGAAAAAGAAAAAACCGGGGGGGTGAAAAAAAAAAAAAAAAAAAAAAAAAAAAGAGGGTCCCATGCTCCTTCCTCGAGCAGGGGGAAACGGCTTTATGTAGAGAAAGTGCTGTATAAATGGAAAGTAGGGCTCCGTTTCCCCAACCGAGTCAAAGAATCTGCTGAGGAGGCCACATGACACACAGAATAAAATCCAGGTCCCTGATACCCAGAGGCTAGAGAGAGAGAGAGAGAGAGAGAGAGAGAGACGGAATATCCGAGGAAATCCTGAGATTCCTGACTTTCTACAGTAAACAGTTGTGATTGGATTCGCTTGCTATTTTGGAGCATGCATCAAGTTCATTAGCAGCCATCCAATGAAAAAGAAAGGGATGAAGAAAAAGGTTCTGGAGGACAAATCAGTAATTGCTACTTGAGAGCAAAGCAAAGTTCCTGAGAAAAATCTTTTTACAAAGGCCCTGTCAAAACAAGTCACTTAAGGATTAGTGGGAGCTAAATCCACCGTCAGAGAGATTTCTCTCAACAGTCCTAAATGGGTTTTAGTATCGGAAAATCTTAGAAAATATACCCCCTCCCCTCCCCTGCCTCAGGCCCCTGGCAGCATGGCTCTTTCAATTTGCCTGGCATCTTGGGGGAGACTAGCATTTCCTTGGGCTGAGGCTTGCTGGGGAAAAATGAAATCCAATCCAATCAGCTCTATCCTTTGCAGCAGCAGTAGTGGCTGGGCAGGGATGGTTAGCAAGGCTTCTGTTCGGAAAAGCCGGCCCCTTGTCTCTTTCAGCGGTTTCTCTCTGGGCCTTCAGGACTCCGCTGTGATCTGCGCACACTCTGCAGCTTCAGTCTTTATTTCCTTTGCTTTTTGACTCTTCCTGGAAGATTTCGCTGCTCAATTTGTTTTTAGGTGAGGGGAGGGAGCTGAAACCTCTCATTGAAACTATTTAGGTGATTAATTTTTTTTTAATTGGGAAGAAGAGCAAGCATAGGGTGATGCATGTGCTTTTTTCAGTGGCTGTCTTACAGGAGCACATGTTTTCATTCTGTGGGACACAGGCCATTTTAGTTCTCCATGTTAATATCACCTTTGGGTCCCAGCCTCTGTTTCTTAAGCTCTGTAGTCTCTGGTACTGGCCTATGGACACCCATCTCTGTTCCTTAAGTTAGTGAGTACAAAGGACTCACTACTGGTTTGGTATGTAGAAAAGCTCTGATGACTATCCCCACCAGAGGGTGATCTGGTAAGAGATTTTCACGTCTGCCTGCCAGATAGTCACCCTCCACTGGTTCACCCAAACCCTTTAGCTTTCGACATAGCACAGAACCTCTATTCTAAATATCAGGTGTACTATTTATTGGAAGATAAATATACTGTTAATTAGTGAATTAATGCATTTGGAGACAGGGTCTCATTATGCAGTCCCGGCAGGCCTAGAATTCACTAGGTAGACCAGGGCAGCCATGAACTCCTGGGCAATCCTCCTGCCTCTGCCTCCTGAGTACTGAGATTACAGGCATGAACTGTCATATCTAGCGAGTAACACACCTAACAAATGCTCCATCCATGAACAAGGACTGACCCTACCCATGTGCACTTGATCTGTTTCTAAATTTTCCATTCTCCCTTAGATCCTTTAAAAGCAGTCATTTACAGGCACACATATTTCTCTGAACATATGTGAGTCTTAATGAGCAGGTACTAAGGCTTAGAACTAAACACAGGAAGTTGTTCCATAGCAGCTGTGGTAGAGGGAATGTGTGTGTGTGTGTGAGCTTGTATCTGTGTGTCTGCAGATGTGTACATCCCCAAGCATTTTTCTTCCCTCTCTACCTTATGTTTAAAATCCTGCCACTGAAATCTTGTTCAGACACAGAAAATCTATGAACACTCTTCAGATTAAATGATTCCAAGAGGCAACCCACTAAATCAATTTCATTAGCAAGATTCCAGAGACTAGATCATATCTTTTTTATTATTTATTTACTTTTTTTGCTTCCATGGCCAAGAGCCTTTAGTTTGGGGATTTCACAGCCCTGAGTTGGAATCTGAGAGCTGTCTGCTTTGGGGGCAGAGCTCAATTGTGCAAATTCCGTTTCTCCTGGGCTGGCTGGAGAGGAGAAGTGAGTCTGAGATACACAGTTCTGCTAAGATTCTGAAGAGACAAGAGAAATATAGGTCCTATGAGGAAAAACTCACCGAGGAGTGTGTGTGCGTGTATGAATTTATGTGTGCATCTGTACATGTACAGGTGTATGCATTTGCATGTGTGCCTGTATATATTCCTGCATATGTTTGTTAAGTATATGTCTCTGTATATTTGTGCATGTGTTAGTGCATTGTGCGTGAACTTGTGTATGTCTGTAGATATGTGTGAACATGTACATGTGTGGGCATACAGGTGTGTGTATGTGTGTGCATGCCTGCATATATGTTTATGTGTGTATGTATGCTTGGATGTATGTTTGTGCATATATCTGTACACATGTGTGTATATAAATGCATGTGTTCATGTGTGTGAGAATGTATGTGTGTCTGTAGATGTGTGTATGTGTCTGTATATATAAATGTGTATATGTATGTGTGTATGTGTCTATGTGTGCATGTGTGTGCCTGTAGGTATGCATTTATGTGTATGTACATGTATGTGTCTATGTGTATGTATTATACATGTGTGTGGCTTAATGGGCAACAGGGGTTCTGCTGCGTGGAGGAAACAGCCCAACAAAGGAGAGAGATAACTAGAAAGGACCAGAAGAGCAGCCCTTTGCATGCCCACTCATGGCCAGATAACCAGGCTGACCTGCAGTTTCACAAGTTTCACTCTAGATCTGCCCTGATGAGATTCTAAGTCAGACTCACTGTGTCTTCTGAAGAGCTTTGCCTGTGGGATTAATGAGTAATCAGGATGTACCTCAGAAACCTCCCCTCCACCAAAGAGCAAGTTAAACATCCTCCTCAAATCCTCTCCTTGCAGAGGGAGGGCAGACGGTCAGAGATGAGTGTGCAGAGGAAAGTGTGGACCAGCTTTCTGACAGGTTCCGAAACCCAGAGTACCTATTTTGGGGTGAGAACGAGAGTTTGCTTCAGTTCGATTTACCATCAATGGATATTTTTTCTTTTTTCACGTCCACTTAAGAAACACACAACAACTAAACACAGATTTTTTTTTTTTGACCTTCAAAATTTGCATGAGGGGCTGGAAAGATGGCTCAGCAGTTACGAAGCACCTGCTGCTCTTGCAGAGGACCCTGGCTTGGTTCTCAGTACTCACAAGGTCACTCATGACCATCTGTAACTCTAGTACCAAGTGATTCAATGTCCTCTTCTGACCTCCGAGGAAACTGGGCATGCACAGGGTACACATACATACATGCAGTCAAAACACTCCTATATATAAAATAAAATTAAAAAAATCTTTAAAAATTATGTATATGTCCATGTACATGTGGCAGCCAGGGAAAAACCATGGGGTCATTGCTCAGACACCATCCATCTTATTGTTTGAGACAGGCTCTCTTTTTGGCCTGGGACTCAACAAGTAGACTAGGCCAGGTAGCCCGTGATCCCTGGGGATCTGCCTGACTCTGCTTCCCCAGCCATGGGAGTACAAGCACATGTCGTCATATGTTACTTTTTTTTAAACTGTAAACTCTGAGAATTGAACACATGTCCTTGTGCTTGCCTGAGCCATCTCCTCAGCCCTTGACTCACAAGCCGAGACATTTGCATTTTTTTAAACTGATCCATGCCCTTTCTCTGAAGTTCTTAGAAACTTGCACTTGAAGGGATGAACCTGGAAAATGTTGTCTACTGAGAGATCCCTCTCACACTGTGAAGCAGCAGAGCCCTGTCCAGGATCCGTCTCTCCCAGATACAAATCTTAGCCCTAATTCATTCACTTTGGCCTTCACCAGCTTCCTGTTAGATTGCACAGTCACGCAACAGGGCAGAGTGAAACTGTGCCCATGATAAAGACAGGAAGACCACAAGAAAAAGATGGACGAGACCCATGTATAGGCAGAACCAGGACTGAATGTTGCTTTCAGCCCTACTCGCTTCCTCTCTTTTCCTGGAGTAGCTCAAATGATGAAGTGGGATCTGTAGAAGAAGTCAAGAAAATGTAAGGTTTGGAAAGAGAGACATATTGATATCTAGCACCTACAATGTTCTAGACACGTCATGCACACATACAGATTCGTCAACACATAAGAGCACAATGGCATGGGATTATCTTGTCTACTATCTTTGTCACAGGCCAAAGAAGAGGATGCTAGGTCCAGGTGTATACTGGTAAATGATGGGGCTAAGATTAAAACTGAATTCTGAGGACTCTGAAGAATGAGTGGGGTGAGGTTGGATGATCTCTAGGCTTTGGAGTCTTCCGTTTGATACTAGTGCAGGATTTGTTCTAGGTTTGAGAATCAGAATTAAACCAAACAGGCCAGCTCTGTCTGTACAGTCCAGCTTCCTTGGGAGTTGACAGGGTAGGGCAGAACTCTGGAGAAAGTAGGCCAGTGTTTCCTGATTTTGTTTGGTTGTGTTAGGAAATATCCCATGTTCTGGCATCACCAAGAGAAACTGCTCAAAGACACTGTGCAGAAGTCTCTCAAACCTGTGGTTTTCAGGGAGCTGATAGGAGGGCGACTGGAGGTAATATATGCCCTGGGTAGGTGGTTTCTAGAGCTTCCAATAACATCCAGAAAACTTTTGCCCAATAATTTGCCTTCGTGCATCTGTATTAGGACTGGATTCAGGTGGAGTCCACATCCTCCCTAGAGAAACAAGGACCAGTATGTCATCTCTGGGCAATCAATGCCTTTTCTCCTTATGCCACATTCAAACCTCTACCCAGGGAGACCAAGGAACTTACCAGGGCTCCTTGGACCCATCAAAAGTAGAGCATTGGATGCATCAAGATGAGCCACCTCATGACCCACCTGGACATGGGCCTTTCACTGCTCTTATCTTAGTAATGCATACAGGAGATGGGAAATGACATGATTACGACAATGAGGAAGAAAAAGGGGAAATCCAGGGTGGTAACTAGGTGAAAAGTTAGCAGTAAAAGGTAAGTAACCCAGACGGAGAGTTTCCTGAGCAAGCTTAAGCCACCAGTCCTCAGCACTGCCTTCAAGTTAGGGTGACAGACATTTCGCCCAGAGTCTGAGCATCTACAGGAGCCACCTCTGACCATTGTACAGGTAGGGACATCAACAGAGAGCCTCCGAAGAGCAAGACTCAGTCTACTACCCACAGCGAGTCCCCACACTTCAGACTAAACACACGACTAAGTAAGCCCAGTTTAAACAGGGCTTTATCGGGTAGAGTTTGGGTAATCCCTCAGTCAACAAAATCTGGGGAATATGTGTGCAGAATATCCATTTTACAAATGTCAGGCCACAAAGTCCAACTCTTTTTTGAGAGTCGGTTAAGGACTCTCTAATCCAGCTAATACAGGAGGCTGACGGCAGCTCAGTCAGGCTGCCTTCCTACCTGAACCCGTGTTACCCCATGCAAAGACCAGCAAAGGACAGTTTCTGCAACCTCGCCGGAGTCATTTCCAACAAGAACAACATTGACATTTCTAGACAGAAAGCACCTTGTCTAGATGGCTCTAACGACTAGTGTGGGTCCTGAAGAGCACACGCCCTCACAACCACAATACAACTGACTTCATGTGTCATATTTTAACTTGGTTGGATACAAACTACAAAGTTCAAGCTTAAAAGGACCATTTCTAATTAGAGAAGAAGAACGGTTTAAAGTGGTGAAACTGTCTCATCATTAAGGGAAGATTAAGTATTAAAATGTCCACTGTGGGTGCTGAGGAGACAGCTCAATAGATGTGTAAGAGTCCTTGCTAACAAGCATGAAGATCTGAGTTTGAATCCTAGGCTCCACACAGAAACCCAGCATTGGCACACACATACACACCTATAAACCCAGCGCTGCGGATGGCAGAGACAGAAGAACTGCTGGGGCTTGCTGGCCCCCAGCCTAGCTTCAGATGCAGTCAGAGACCCTGTCTCAAGAGAACCAGGCAGAGAATGACAGAACGAGACACTGGACATTTGCTTCTGGCCTCTGCACAAGTGCACACAGGCACATATACCTACACACAGGCGTTTATACACCACAAACACACACACACACACACACACACACACACACACGCACACACACCTGAATCTGCTCACAGGTCAATGAAGCACAGCCACTAAATAGTCAACACAGGCAGATAAGGTACAGGAGCCTGTAAGACACGTGGCTTGTCCCAGGCATCAGAAAAATGACACCTTCTAGATTTATGTCGAAGCACATGGCTGGCTATTTTAATACTGCTGTCAGAGTAGTCCAGTGTGCTAGTAGCTGGTGCTTAATCTGCCTGAGCCAGATGGAGTCACTTACTACAGATGTATGATTTGGGCCAAGTATTGATTCCCCAAACACTCCCTACAGGAAACATGTACACTTTACACACAGGTTTTTTGTAGACCTAAACATGTTAAAGGATCTGACCATGGTATGCACTACAAGCTAAAATTATTCCTGTCTTCTTCTCTTAGGTCAGAAAAAACTCATGTATACATGTTTGGCAATAAAGTCATGCTTATACGGAGTGGGCATACAACAAAAGCTTCATGACTTTTATTCCACAATGAACACTGTTTATTCACCTTTCGAGAAATTTCCAAATATTTTTTTGGCTCATGATACCCTTCGTGGTTCAGTGGTTTTTTTGTTTGCTTGTTTGTTTTCTTTTTGTTTTTTTTTTTTAAAGCCCACATTTCACAAAGGAACACTTAATCATTCTCTGTATTTATTAACTAAACCCAAATAATACAATATATTTATATTTCCACAATTTAATAGGTTTTTGAAAAAATAACACATAAACTAAAGAAAATTCCTATTTTAATTTATTGTTAAACAGTCATAAGTTCTTACTAATGAGCTTCGTGCCTGGTGGGTGCCACACAGCTTCTTAGACCTTGGCATCACATTGGAAACCCCCACCCTCATTTCACATTCCATACTGATTTGGGGGGGTCCCACTTGACCTTTCAGCAATTGCCAAAACCCCCAGTTTTGCACTGTTATGACATCACTAAACGTGGAGGGCTCCAAGAGTGAATCTGTGAGCCACCTTGAGCTGGTAGTTCACATGAGTCTGACAGATGTCAAGAATCACTGTTTCCCTCCACTAGTTAAATATTTCCTGGCACCCTTCTGTGTCTGCTGTAAGACACGGGGGGGGGGGGGGGGGGGGCTTATTGCCTGGGAACCAGGAGACTAATCAACAAGAATGAGTCAGAGTCTTCTTCTATGTCACTCTTTGAGAAATATGAATGAGACTGTCCCAGACATCAACCTGAATCACAACCACTTGCTGGCATGGCACTTGAACTCACTTTTTCCATCTAGTTTTTTCAGTCTTTAATATGCCTTAATTTTTTTTTTAGTTTTTAAGTGTGTGTGTGTGTGTGTGTGTGTGTGTGTGTGTGTGTGTATGCACTCATGAGGAAGGATGGCAAAGCGTGACATTTAGTATCTTCCTAAGTAGTTCTCCATCTTATTTTTTGATACATACAGGGTCTCTTAACCTGGAGCTTGCTGATTTGGTTTAACTGGATGGCCAGTGAGCCTCAGGGATCCTCCAGAACTGGGGTCATACACACACACACACACACTGCTGCACCCAGATTTTTGTAAGAGTGCAGATGATCTGAACTCAGGTCCTCATGCTTACACTGAGCCATCAACCTAGACCATGATCCATTAAAAAAAAAAAAAAAAAAGCCAGCCATCCTTGGTTCAGGTTTCTTATGTATCCTAATTGAAAGGTTTTCCTAGTCCACAAAATAAAGTTGGAGATAGAGTGAGAGGGGAGAAAGAAGAGAAGGAGGGAGGGAGAAGAGGGGGAGAGAGGGAGAGAGAGAGAGAGAGAGAGAGAGAGAGAGAGAGAGAGAGAGAATGGTTATTTCCACTGATGGCTGCATTTTGGGATTCCATTGGTCAGCTGGCACAAAGCTTCATTGGAAATGCCTTCCGGAGGCTCCTTGCAGTGTTAGTCAGTCACACTGGGAGTCTTGGTTCTGTCCTTGGTTCTGTTTACATCAGCTTCCTCGTCCTCTCTAGGCCTCAGACACAGTATATAGGACTGATTTCCCAGAGTCAGCTTCATTTTGAAATGCAACTGGGAAACCAATTTTATCCCCTGTCCCCCAACTCTTTTTTCAAGAGGCAAATGCTGAACGCATCGGGCCATCCCAATGCAAGGCACCAAGGAGTGCATACATTATTTGGAATAAACAGAAACACAATGGTTATTACAAGGGTGATTACCCTCCTAGGGACCATGAGTTTAGAATTATGCAAAATAGAAAAAGATTGATCCTTAAAAGTTCACATAACAGACACTTAAATGAGGCAGCAATGAGGAATACAGTATTGCCTAATGAGTTAAAATTTCCTATGCAAAGCCCCATTGGAAAAAGCTCCACTGTCCCACTGGCTTGGCCAGCTTGTGAGGGTGCATTCTAAGTGTGTATACAGTTATCTATGAAGTATCCCATTGACCTAAAAACAATGAAAATTCAGTAATAATTGTACCAAATGCTTGCCTATTCTCGGCCCTGGGTGTGA
The DNA here is from genome assembly GCA_902168405.1 of Peromyscus aztecus. Classification (NCBI taxonomy): domain Eukaryota; kingdom Metazoa; phylum Chordata; class Mammalia; order Rodentia; family Cricetidae; genus Peromyscus; species Peromyscus aztecus. Next base: position 11,502 of record CABHPQ010001672.1, read on the forward strand.
GGGGTATATGAGTGGAGGACAGCACTTGTGTTTTCCATGGGGAGTCAGCTGAGCAGATCCTGGGCACCGAGGCCTTTAGTAAGGTTCAGACAACATGTATCTGCAGTAACATAATGTTTGAAATAAGCCAAAGGCTAAATCATATGCAACCTTACCCTCCTTAGGTGTATCTCGGATTTTGCTAAAAGTCTTTCCTTTATAATGTTCATCGTGATGATATAGGGAACCCACCAGGACACAACTGAGTTTCAGATACATTGTGGGTGGAAGAAGACGACACTGTTTTCTTGGTGGCCTAGAAGCTCCCAGTGAAGAAGGTAAACTCAATTATAGCAAGATGGGGGCCTCAACGTGTGTAGATACATTCAGAGGCCGAGAAGAGCATTCACAAATCAGAAGAGAAGTGTTGAAAAGGAGGGTGACTGTGAGACAGCCCAGTAGTGCCAATCATTCCTCACATGGGGAAGAATTCTCACTCACTGGGTACTATCTCTCAATGTGATGGTGGGGTCTGGTCCCCTCCATCTCTTTCTTCTAGGGCATACGCAGGCCACAGAAGAAGAGGGATCTGTAGATGAACTGAAATAAATCTTGAATCAAATTCTAGTGTGTCAGTGTTCAAGCTATGTATGGTTTGCTCTTCCATAGGCACAGAAGCTGTTCTATATTGGGAATGAAAGACAGGGCAGGATGGGGCTCAAGGGAAGCAATCCACGCGTCATAGTCAAGAAAAACAGTGGTGATGTGGTTTGGGGTGGCCAAGACCAACGTGGATGACATGAGAAGACCTCAGAAAAACAAGCAGAATGCAAGTCCTAAACACACATGAAATGCCCCTCCCTCTTCAGGAACCCAAGAGAGGGCCAAGGTTGAGATTCATTCATACATTGACAGGTGAGGACAGGAGTCTTCAGACTGAGTGACACACATTGACATTCATGGCTTGGACAAGTGAGGAATGAACTTAGTTTTAGAAATCCACATCAGTCCCTCCTCTTCTCTAAGATGTCACACAGTCTTAGCTCTGTTATCATCCGCAATCTTGAATCATTTCCCAGAGTCACTGGGCAGCCTACTGTCCCCCTACTGTCTAGGAAGACCTTGGTTGCCCAGCAGTTCCTAGTCTGCCCTGGTAGGTACATGCTAAGTACCATGATTTTTTTTTTTTTTTTTTTTGCAGTGGGGGATGATGAGGCTGAAGGGATGGCCCAGTGGTTGAAAGCAGTTGTTGCTCTTGCAGAAGACCTGAGTTTGATTCCCAGTGCCCATATGGTGGCTCACAACCACCTGTAACTACAACTCCAGGGGACCCAGTGCCTCTCTCACACACACATAATTAAGAAAATAAAAATTAATCTTAAAAAAAATGTAATTCTTAAGACATGTCAAAGACAGCTCATTAGATTAACTCCCCCCCCCCATGTCTGTGTTGTTTCCGTTTTTATTTATTTATTTATTTATTTTTTCAAGCAGGGACCACTGTGCTTTCTTTCAAGTGACAAGAACCGTGACAGCTGCTCTATAAGGTATCCAACGGTTAATTAAGACACGAGTGTCATCGCTGAGCTCTTTTGTGTTTCGTGGGAGGCGGTTGCTAAACAGATGAAAGCGGGTTGAGGCGAGGGGTAGCGTAACTATTATTTCAATTAATAAATAGCTCTAAAAGAGAAGGAAGCGATAAAGGCCTCAGAGCGCCCGGATCTGCCCCGGTTCTGTCAGGAAAATTCAACAGAGCACGGGTGATGGCTCCGGCTTCTGCTGAAGAGATCCAGGCGACTTGGGTCACCTGTGCTGAGTAAGTTCCTGGCTGCCTGGTTCTTGGGGCACCCCCTAGTGACATCTCGGTATACCCTCCCACAACCCTTGGCTGCTACGGAGGGAAAAGGTGCAGAATTCACCTTTTTCCTCCAACCCACAATCTCCCCTCTATTTCCTGCCCCTCCTTCCACCAAAGAAGCCCTAACATGGATTTCCACACAAATATCAGGGAAGCATTTATAAATATTTCAGAGGTGTTTCATAAATAAATAAGCAAATCTACAAAAAGACTTCTCTTAATGAGATCTTGGCTGTGGTCTCTGCCTTTTATTTGAGCATCATTAAAACCAGTTGGGGAGGTTTTTTTTTTTCTTCTTTCCTCTGGACTCTTTTGGGGGCTTTCATAACATATGAACATGCTTGCTATGTGTCTCTGAAACACACAGCCTTCTCTTTGACAGATTAGGCGGCACAGCGCGAGGGAATAGCTTCTACTCTTTTTAAAGTAAATACTAATCAATAGCAACGGACAAAAACCTTCTTGCCGTCTAATTGCGCCGTAGCTGCTCATAGACCCAGCAGAATTTTCCTCTGGATAGAACAAAATTAACTACCAGAGACCGGGCTGGTAAATTATCGCTGACTCTCTATTCAAATGTAATTAACACAAAGCTCCGACTACCACATGCATGGCCAAGGATCTTTTTTTGTAAGTGTGATTTTTTTTTTTTAAACACGGTCTGGGGGCTGCACCATCCATGTCATCAAAACATCCTCGTGGGGAATCCAGCCAGCAGGAAGGTGGGCCTGACCACCACTAGGGAACCTCCCCTCCTCTGACTCGGTGTCTGCAGTTCCTTTTCTACCACCTAGTGCCCTCTGTTATTTCTTTGGCAGTGTCAGGAATAACTGGACCATCTCAGAGACAAAATGAATGACTGTATGTAGTGTAGCCGGCCAATCCAGTGGCCAGTGCTAGCCAAAACCAGATGCTTGACAGGTAGCTAGCCCACCAGCAGCCTGAGGCAGGGAGAGCATGGGCATTTACTTTAGTTAATCAGAATTAATATGTTGATTGTGCATCAAGATTTTTTTTATTATTTATTTGCATGTCTGTGTGTGCGTGTAAGTGTGCACACATATGTGTCTGTGAAGGTCAGAGGTTGATGTCGGGTATCTCTAATGACAGCTCTTCACCTTATTGTTTGAGACAAGTCTCTCACTAACTTGGGCTCACCAATCTGGCTTGGATGGTTGACAAGCAAGCCCTAGAGATCCAACAGTGTCCACCTCCCCAGTGCTGGAATCGTGAGCATGTGCTGAAACACTCAGTGTGTTTTAGGGATTGAACTCGGGTCCTCATACTTTCAAGGGAAGCACTTTACCACCAACTGAGTCAGTTCTCCAGTCCTCCAATAATGTGGCCTCATAATGTGTGGATTCTTTAGAAGTACCCATACATGGAAACCTCTTCTTAGAACTTGACCTGAAGGTTCCTTATAGACCTTAGGGGATCAAGATGTCAGAAAGCCATCTCTTGATAGACTGAGGATACAGGGTAGAAGCTAGGTGTTTTGAGTGTCCTTTCAGGATATTTAGCATTTCTGGTGGCCAAAAGACATGATTACACATGCTACATAGAATATAACATGTCGGTTGGCAAATGCACCATTTTGTGCAGAAGTCTGTGGGAAGCTATTGTAGTCAAGAGTAACACGAAAAGGACTCCAGTAACTTTGGCCAGAAACCTCACTCCAGCTGCATAGTTAACAGGGCAGTCCTTCCAGGGAGGCATTCCCTTGATCTCTTTCATTCTGGATTCCTTGGCTCTGACCTTGAACCTTTGCCTAGGGTCTGCTTGGATGCTTAGAGCTCCCCACCTCCACCCTGCCACAGACATGCAGCATGTATTTCCTGTGGCTCCTTCCCTAACTCACATATGTCTTCTCAGTTGAGTTTCCCTCTGGTCTGCCTGCTCCTGCCTCAGGGACAGCTCTAAGGAAAGTTCACTTTTACACCCAGGTCCATTGTCCCTGGGGTAGGTGAGTGTGTGAGGGCCCTGGGATGTCCAGAATCTTGTTCAGATATTATCTCCATGTGAACATGTCTTCTCTTGGTTCAGAATGAACCACCACCACCAAAACTACTAATCAAATTGGAATGCAAATATTGAACATATCTTTCTCTAAGAAAATAACGTGTTACCCACCCCCGGTCCCAGCAGTCCTCATCATTTAGAGAGAGAAGGCATCTCTGGAGAGACCGGATAAGGCTAACACCAAATTTTAAAATCAGTAGAAAATGAGTACAGGGGTAGGCGGCACTATTATTGTTGCTAAAAATAGGTCATGGGAAGCTACAGTAAATGGGGAGACCAGGAGAGGCATCCCTTTTCTGAGATGTACTGAGGTCCTGCTTCCTCCAGGAGTCGTTTTCTCCCGAGCTTTCACTGATAACACTTTGGATTCAATAGTCATTTCTACTGTGGTCTCTCCCCTCGTCACTGCCTCGGGAATGTAGGCTGAACACTGCGCTTATTACCCATACAGAGAGCTTGGTTCTGCCAACCAGATACCGTGCCAGATGCCAAGAAGTGGGGCAATTATACCCAGTGTGCTGCCTGGTGTACTGATGATGGGAATTATTTTATAGTATTTCTTTTAAAAATTTATTTCGTGTGTGTGTGTGTGTGTGTGTGTGTGTGTGTGTGTGTGTGTATGTGTTCACAAAGGAGTGTGTGCATGTTGGCATGTGTAGGTGGGGGGATGCATATGGGTGGCCATGCATACACGTATATGTATGTATGCATGTGGTGGACAGAGAGCAATCTTGGGTGTCGTTCCTCAGTACCATCCACCTCCTTCTGGAGACAGGGTCTCTCTCTGATGTGGAACTTGTAAAGTAAGACTCTTGCTGGCCAGTGAGCCGCAGGGGTCCTTCTGCCGCCTCCTTTCCAGGATTACAGGCACACAGCGTGGCCACCGGCTTTCTTGTTTTTAAACTGGGTTCTCAGGATTGAACTCAGGCTCTTGTGTTTGCGTGGCAAACATCTTACCAACTGTGCTATCTCCCTGACCCTTTATTTCTTACGTCTCGTCTTTCCTTCCCCCTCCCCTCAGAGAGTTCCAAGGTTACAATAGACAGATAGCCCTGGGCTTCAGAGAAAGAATGCACACTTCCACACAGACACCGTCAGGTAGGTGTTGTGTTGTCTGTCTAGACTGTTATCCCTTCGCGGTGAACCTCCTTGGGGAGGAGAGGGATGGGGGTCTTCCCACAAGGTCCATCTCAAGGCAGGCTGAATCCTACCCTCACGGCCTCTGCTGTCATCTGCTCCACCCACTCATTCTCCACGTGGTACCAACTCCTGAGTTGGGGGAGGGGGACTTACTGCACTGGTTCATCCCTCATCCTAGCATCAGGATGGACCAGGACAGTGAGTCCTGAAATCCCACCTGCCTTGGGTTCCCGTGCAGCCCTCATGCTGGGGATCTCCACCAGCCTGAGGCCAAAATGCGCAGCTAAAACCAAGATCTCACCAATCCCCCAAACCTAGTGATCTCCACCAGCCTTGGGGACTGGATCCTAGAACCTTGGTGGCTAGCGGGGGAAAGTCTGTGTCAGCAGTAAAACCAGGAGCGGTATTTACTGTTCTCTCCGTGTAGCCTTTACTGAAGCATTTACCCAGAGACAGAACCGCTCTGAGAAAATAGGCAGGAAAGAGTCACAGAATTTTTATAAAGGGTGCATGGATGAAGCCAGGCCCCTTTTCCTCATGTGACAGATAGAGAAATTGAGGACGAGAAGCGTGAGGGTGGTCAACCAGGTTCGGGGACAGAATCCTGGCTTGGCCCTCTGACTCCTGATTCAGAGTTCTTAGCACCACATGGGGTCTTGTTTCTTCTTTGATTCCTAGAACCTCCTGGCCAGGCAGGAGTGAAAGGCCAAGACTGAGCATGCCTCCTGCTTTTCTGTCAGGTGACCTGGAATGTGCTCTTATTTATTTATTTTCCTCTCCTTAATTCAGTGCAGGCATTTTTGTCTCTTAAAAGCAGCTAAGCCTTCATGGCAGAGGCGATGCAGAAATCTACCCATCAAGGAAGCCGGAGGAGCCGGCTTCCTGTGGAAAAATCTATGTTTGCCCTTCAGCCTCGTAATTGACTTGTAAAGGGGAAAAAAAAATAAAAGTGTTTCCCAGCTGCGTGCAGCCATCACCCTCCAACAGGCCAATAAAAAGCAAGTGGTGATTCTGTCCATGGGATGTCCGGCTCTGTAGTCAGATTCGCAAGGCAAAACAAGGCCTGGGTTATTACCAATGAATGATTACTAAACTAGGGGTTGCACTGAACACACCAGATATTTGAACTTCCTAGACTAATTGGAAAGGCCCAACATGTCAGTGTTGATAATTTCTATCTGGATTCACTGAACCACTGTGGAAATGCACCCTGGATCTTAAAAATGCTGGCTTCCAGAAAATGCCGTGTATGTGTGTGTGTGTGTGTGTGTGTGTGTGTGTGTGTGTGTGTGTGTTTGGCTGTGAGTGAGGGCATGTCCATGCATAGCATGTGTTGGAAGATCAGGGGAATCTCAGGTGTTAGTCATCTTTAATCTTGTCTGAGAAAAGATCTCTTGTTGTTCTTTGCTACTCACGAGGCTAACTCAAGCATTTGGGGTTCTGTCTCTGCTGCCCCATGTCTCTGTAGAAGCATTGGGATTACAGGTGTGCAATACTTTACATAGCTTTATGTTGTTTCTGGTGATCCAAACTCAAGTTTTTACACTCGGGGAACATGTGACTTGCACAGTGAGCCATCCCCAGCCTGTGCCCTGTGTTTTTAACTGAAGATGTTAAGATAGTAAGTCATTAGTTTTACATTTTACATTTATGCGCTTCTATGTGGAGAGGAGGTAGAGATCACAATGTGCCTGGAAGGCCAGAGAGCAACTTGTAGGAGTAGGTTCTCTCTCTCCATCATATGGATGCCTCAGATCAAACTCAGGACATCAGGCTTGAATATGAATATTAACTCCAGATGAGTAGCGTAGCAGCCTGAATCCTGCTCTGCCATTAGATAGGCATGTACTTCAGATATGTATTAGCAACATTAAGTAAATAACTAAGTAGGCTAGGCTAGCTGGCTAGTGAGTCCCAGGGTCTGACCATCTCCACCGCCCCAGCACTGCGATGACAACCAAGCACCGTGGTTCGTGGCTTTTCTATATGGATTCTAGGGCTTGAACTCGGGTCCTCATGCTTCCATACACATGATTTACCAGCCGAGCCATCTCCTCAGTCCCACGGAGATGCTTTCAAAAGTTATAAGAGCAGTATTGTGGTAACAGCTCAGTTTCACTTCTGATCTTTTAATCACTGTCAGTAATCATGAGTTCACAGACACAAAAGATCTTTTTGTTTCTTCATTTTAAAAAATATTATTTTAGGAGCTGGAGAGATGGCCCAGAGGTTAAGAGCACGTGATGCTCTTGCAGAGGACCCGGGTTCAGTTCCCAGCACCCACGATGGTGCCTGACAAGCATCTGTAACCCCAGTTCTAGGGGATCCAATGCCTTCTTCCAGCCTCCACTGATACAGCACTGATGTGGTGCACATACATACAATTATATACATAATATGAGACAAAATAAATATAAGCATTATTTAAGAGAGGATCTCATGTATCCCAGACTGGCCTCAAACCTGCTCTGCAGCCAGGTTGACCCTGAATTTCTGATTCCCCCTCCCCCACCTTCACTTCTCAAGTGCTGGGGACTCATGTGTACCATCATGGCTGGTTAAAGTGGTGCTGGGGATCAAAGCCAGGACTTCTTTCATACTAGGCAAGCACGCAGTTAAGCCACACCCCGAGCCTTATACACACTGCCTTTATGAAAGCCCAGCTGTCTTTATGACGACAGCAAGCTCCAAGCTCTGCTCCTGGAGTATCTCTTCACTGCTAGATGGATGACACAGCTGGACCAGTCAGTCTTACAGCATACCCTCTGCTCCCAAAGCCATTGACATGGCTGTGCCTAAGAACACGGGGCCAGCCCAGTCTTTCGTCATCTTCAGGTTGGTCTGATTTTACTGGCAGACAATAGACGCTTGCCTTCCTGTTGGGATTTCTAGGTTCTCAGAGGGGAAACCCTGTTCCTTCAGCTCCCCTCCTCTATGTCTTCCTCTAAGGCTTTACATCTCTTGCATGGGGATTAAACAAATCATCCTGCAACGAGAGATAGATTTAAAATACAAATATAAGAAAGAGTTCATTCAGGGCAATGGACTCCTTCCCCATGAGTGAGTAAAACACTGCACATTCATTTGGGAAGGCAGATGGGGTAAAGAAGAAGGTTTTAGTTAACTCTTAGGAAGGTACAGAGGCTGGGCAGGGGAAAACAAACCTATCAGGAGTCCTGAAAACAGTCCATTACTTTGCTTAAGGCCCAGCCTGATAAACCCTCTAGACTCCAGAGAGATACTTAGACGATCCATTAAGAGATGCGATTTAAATTTTTCAGTGCAGCTTTCTGGAGGCACAATTTATATATCACAAAATCCACAAGCATAAGTGTGCGATTTAATAACTTTTTACCAAATTCACAGAGTCGTCGAATCACGGTCAATATCTAGTATTAGAAACAAGTTCAATTTGAAGGACGGATACCAAGGGAACGAAACAGGACACTACCTGTCCGTTCCTACACTCTAGATAGGATTATATGCTTGCAGATGCCTCCCTACATGAGATCCACCAAGCTCTGCCCTGGCTTCTGAGCAACTATGAGCTGGAAGGAGAAGGTGATCTCAGAAGCCAGCCACCCTGAATTCAGACTCAAGCTGTGAGGCTTGCCTGGTATAGACCCAGAAGCCCACCACCAATTGACTCCACAGTCTCCAAGTCAACTCTCTGGGAAGTCACTCGGAGCTCCTGGGCCACCTGCCGTTTGCAGAGCCAGGAGAGCAAGTGTGTAGCTGGCTTCCACCCCAGCCTTCTCCACCCACTTCTCTTTGGAAAGCCTGGAGGAAATTGACCAACATCTGGGCATTCCATGCTGGCTGCTGAGTCTCCTTATTGTTTCTGTACTTCTTAGAGACAGTCAGCATAGCGGGGGCCCCCGCCCCCAAAGCCATGTGATAGGGGTTGGGCTGTCCTTTCATCTCAGGGTGCTAAGTGACCTATCTCATTCTAGGTCTTTCTGTGTCACAGGAGTCAAGTGGAAGACAGAAAAAAAAACACAGCCCTATTTTAAGGCCAAGGAGAGAACAAAGCCACTGCTGCGCTGTGTTGACGTTTGTTAACAGCAGCCTGGGTAAAGAATGGCTATGAGCAAATATTTGCTTGAGTGCAGAACCTGCTGAAAGACTCTAGAGTTCCTCTCCAGGGTCAAAGTCACAGGCGTAGTGAGATCAACTGGGGGTCTGCAGGATGTGGGAGGCACCACGCACCCCGTCCTCTCTTCTGAAAACCCACTTTGCCCTCATCTGTCCTTTTGAGTGAGTGTTCACGTTTGTGTGCAGGTCCGTGTGCAGAAGACAACCTCACACCATACGTGTTGGTTTTTTTTTCTCCCTTTTTCCCCCTGTTGGTTCTTTTCAAACAGTCTCTCAGGGTCTCCCTACATATCCAAGCCTAGCTTCAAATTTACAATGCCCCTGTCTCTGCTTTCTGAATATTGGGATTATTGTCATGCACCATCATACTTAAATGGCAGATTACTTCTAGAACTTTCTATGGTGATGTAAATTCTTTTTCTGACCTGTGCAATACAGGAGTCTCTAGCCCCTACGCAGCTTCATAAAAGTGAAGTTGGTATGGCTGAAGAACCACACTTTAAATTGTACAGGCTTTTGTTTACTTTGAACTTAAATATAAACAGGCTTACATGGCTTGTGGCTCCTATGAGTGACAGAGAGGCTATGTCTGGCTCTATGAATCAATGAAAGAGGCAGGGGTACAGGGTAGGAGTCTCTCTTATGCCATGGACAACACAAGTCTCTCTGCCAGTTATTAATTCAGGGGTCAAGCCCGAGGCAGTGAGCTACCTCAAACCTCAGTTTCTTCTTCTGACAAATGGAGGTGATACAGGCTCCCTCTCAAATATACTGTGACTATTAAGTACAATAAAGTGCACAGCACATTATCTACTCTATACCGAGGGTTCCAGATGTGAAGACTATTAGAAAAGGCCATTGCATGAGCCCTGGAAGGGCTGTTTGTTGCTCTGAGTAACCCAGTATTTTGCTCACCAACATATTTACATCTAAAATAGAATGGAAGGGTGCTAGGTTTTTCCATGCACTGGGTGGAGACCATAGAGGGAGGAGAAGGAATGGAGGACAGGCAGTTTTGCCTAGTTGACAGTTTTCTCAAGGCTGTCCCTGACGATGTCCTTTGATTGACTGGGTGAAATTACACAAGATCTAGGCAGATATTCAGATTCTCCTAGAAGCATCTGCATTGTCTTAACCCTTTCAGTCTCACAAAGGAGATCTAACTGGCCAGGGAGCACACCAAAGGCGCCACCATTTGACTTACAGTTCTCTAGAAGCAAAGGACAATGTCCTCGATGTCCTACACCACGGCAAAAATAGCCCAAGACGTCAGGGCGGCACATTCTGTACTACTTGAATTTTATTTTTGAGTTAGAAAAATGAATACAGCGTTGCTGTGGAAGCTAGCCCTCAATTCCCTTTGTCCCCAAATGTGCCCATGTGTAATAATTTGTATCAAACCTACCTTAAGAAACAGCTTCCTGGCCAACTGCACACTCATCCTTAGAACCACCGTAAGAATGCTAAACACCCACAATGGGGACTTTATATACCACGTACAATTAAATCAGGGAGGCTGAGGGAGGGACCCTGGGCAGGCTTTCATAAAGCCAGTCAGGGGGATTGTGAACCTTAGTGCAGTATCAGAAGCAAGGGCTTTGAGGGAGAGTGCTGCATAGCTGCATAGAAACTCAGGCATTCCTTGCAGGTGAGCCAGGACCCATCTCCTCCGCCTGCCCAAGGGCTGATAAAATCCTGCTGAGGCTTCACTTAACACTGAGCTGCTTATTGCAAAGAGAAGGTTTCTCAACCAGCATCCTCTTTTATAAAAATCTAATTTGGGCTAGTTCTACATTGTTTGTGTTGACAGGAAAATTCCCCCGTCGAACTGGCGACAAGAGAGGACACTGCTTAAAACCAAGCCTTGAAGAATTAGAAAACTGGCTTCCCAAATCCCTCCACAGAGACGCTGCCGCCATGACTTCTGCACACTGCCACCTGGTGGGGTCTGGTCTCAACTTCAAGGCTGAGGCCTCTTCCTTGCGCTCTAGTCCCCTCCCCCAATGGCATGTCATTTAGGAAAATGTCATGTTTTTTCAGTCCAATTTACTGGTGCCGTCCCCATTGATCAGGCCTCCTTCTCCTCCTTCCTCCCATCTTAATGTAATTATTGCTTTCACATGGCAAAGCCATTTTATGTAATAGCTTTGTTTGTTACTATGGTTACAAGTTTTGTGGCACTTTGAAATATAAATCTGTCATCAGTCAGGAAGCAGCTTTGTATTCATTGAGGTGCGGTCTCAGGCACGTCAGGGAGCTGAGTCTCCGCTTCTAAGGAAAGTAGCCTTTCTTGGCTTGATCAACCTGGAAGTTCCTCCAAGCCTGACTTAACACTGATGGAAAGTTCCTGGGTCCCTCCAATGTATCCTAACCCACCAATGTATCCCCCTAGACTAATCCCACCTGAATGAGACACCCTGAGACACTCTGGGAGAAAGTAGATGTCAGCTGTGGTTCAGGGTCAAAAGCCCTTGCATTGCATGATGGGAGTTCTTCTTGGTCAAGGGAGTGTTGGCTGTCAGATTACCCAGTTGCTGGCCAGGGTTCAGCATCCCCTCCCTGCTTGTCTGTCTCTGGGTGTAATTCCTCCCTCTCACGCAGCTGAAGCATCACTTATTTCCAGAGGAAAACAGTCCTATAACCTCTTCAGAAGATGGCGAAAGTTCAGCCCTGGATTTCACCTGCCATCCTCGAGCGGCAAAGCATGACCGTGTCTGTGATTTAACAGGGTTTTCTACCCAGCTGAGTCAGACCCAGCCCTTGGTACAGAGACTGCACTGCCTCCTAGCTTGTTGTTTATGCAGCATGTGTCCGTGTAGACACCTCAGCTAATCCTGCTGGCTCCGGGGTGGGGTGGGGGGGTGGGGGGTAGGGTGGGGGAAATGTGTTCCCAACCCCTAGCATTATCCCATTTCACAGAGACGAAAACTGAGGCTCAGAGGGACTGAACATTTTCTCAGAGTCACACAAACCAGCGTATTTTGGGGGTTTGTTGCTTGTGGACTCTGAGTAGTTAACATTCTCAGGAGCCCTAGCTGAGAACTCAAGAGAACCACACTTTGCAGGTTCAAACGGCAAAGATGGAAAGAGCAGAAAACCAGACCGATATCTGGTTCCTCACCAAGGCCTTCCAACTTGAGCCATCCTCTTGAGGCTCTCAGAGAAAGCTGTGGGTCTGGTAGTCCACTGGTGAATTTCCAGTGCCTACTGATTAGCAAGCTGCTCCATTCCAGTTCATTATCATAAAGCCCGTACGTATTTATTTACATGACACACAGGGCAGGGTAATCTGCACTTGTATAATTTCATGGTAATTAAAACTGGAATTGCATGTGGAAATCTGGCATCCCAAGTCCTGGCCCCTTAGAATTAGCCACTGACGACATGGACTCCTCAGCCATTTAAGAAAAAGTTATTATGTAAGGGACTTGGTTTTGCATTCCTGGTGGATTGAAAGGCAGGATCCCCGGTGATATCAGGAATCTTTTTTACTTTTTTATTTTCCTGGCAGGTGAGGATGTTGCTGTGCAGGTTTGTCCTGTCCTGATGCCCTGGTGGCAGGGAGGGGACATGAAAGAGATGTGTGAGCTTCAGCAGAGGACACAGGCCCAGGGGTGTACCAGGCAGGCCTCAGTGCAGTGATGGATATGTTTTATGTAAGCAGTTTGGATCTCATGTACTGGAATTTGGGATAGAAGGTTTCTGGTTGGAAGCAGAGGTGTCACCCAAGCGATCAAAAGATATTTGTCTTAACCCTCATGATGCGGAAGGGTGCCTGAGGTTGACATCTGGCCTCTACATCTCAGCTAACTTCTGGCTTCTGGACAGATGTGAATAAACTTCACACATACCTGCAACTTACATATACAATATTGGTACTCACAGGGCCGCTGCATAGAAATCACCCCCTTCCTTGAGCCCCACATAGGGCAAGCATTCAATTTAAGGTCGTCCACTATTGAAACAATTTTAAAACTTCATGTAAAGTGCCGGATCTACACACAACTAAAGAGAATAGCAGAGCAAACACTCAAGGACACAGCTCCCAGCCTTGATCATCGTCAAACTCCTGCTGATTTTGCTTGAACTACCCTGCCTCCTATCTCTCAAAAAATAAATACATCTTCTAAAGACACAGACATCTATCCATTTATATATAACTTCACATCGCTAAGAAACAACTTTATAAAAACATAATAGAAAAATCAGTGGTTGCTAGGAGTTTGCAGAGAGGGAGGGGTGAGCAGGTGGAGCACCAGGGACTTTTTGGGTGGTGACACCGCTCTCTATCATGTAAACAGGAGATGCACGCCAGAGGACACTGATCTAAAACCATGAATGTACACCACCAAGTGTGGACATGAATGTGAGCTGGGGCCTTGGGGTGACCATGATGTCTCAGGGTAGGTTTGTGGAGTGTGAAAAGAGACAGTCTTCCTCAGGCACAGAGAGAAGAGTAGGGGAGGCTGTGAGTGTGAGGGGGGCGGGGTGGGAAATCTCTAACTGCCACTCAGTTTTGCTACATACCTAAGACTGCTCTAAAAATAAAGTCTAAAACGCACAATCACAACACCATTACCATCACACACTGCCTCGACTTACCGTGTTTCCCAGCTTACTCACAAAAGCCCTTTAACTCAGAACACGTGCAAGGTCTCGGGTCTACCTTTGTTTCATTTACTTTTGCTTTGTTTTTGTCTTCTGAGACAGGGTCTCATGTAGCTCGGGCTGACCGCAGAACTCCCTGTGTAGCTGAGGATGACTCTGAACGCCTGACACTCCTGTCTCTGAGAGCTGGAATTACATGCAGACCATCAAACCCACCCACCTTTGACATGCATGTTGGAGATCATGCTTACATGCCATGCACTTTACTCCCTGAGCCACTTCCTCCGCCAGAGAGAAGAAATTTTAATGAGTATTCCCACAAAGGCCGACAAAATGGGGCATCCGGTCTCAACAGTTTGCAAGAAATGCATGTCTTAAGCTTTTCAGATATTACGGTACAAGGTCAAAGGCAAGACTCACTGTCTTTCCCCTCTGCCCCAATACATGTTTCCATCTAGAACATAGATGCCGCCCTCTGAGGTCTAAAGAAAGACAGAATCCCACACCAAAGTAGCATTTTCCTTTGCACAGATTCCTTCAAAAGCTGACTCCAGAACTCCTGAGCTACATCCAAAGTCCTTCCCCAGCATGGGAATAGGTGGCAGAGATGACCCATGGGAGACATTTGTGAATAAGGGTGGATGGATAGAGATATGGGACTGTCCCAACTCCTGAAAGAAGAGCCCACAGTTCTAACATGTATTTATTTACTACTCGGTCCTGTTGAGCAATCTACTAATTTGCATCTCAAGATCAATTACTAATCAAAGAGTGATGCCTTGGAGAATGGAGTAAGGAAATTTTGCATTCCCGGTTGCCTCATGGCCTCTGTGTCTACCCTGGCCCCACCAGAGATCACAGTGGCAACACCCCATCCGGAACAGCCAGCATGGACCCTCCCTTCGAACTCACCCGACAACATGCCATGTGTTAGATGCAGTTCAACTGAGTTGCTCTGGAGGCAGGGTGTGCAGGGGGTCAGCAAGCTTCTCCTGGCCCCTTCGCCTAGCTGACCCTGTTGTAAGCAGAGCTGTGACAAGGGACCATCAGAACTTGATGGTCACAGGGCAGCACAGGAAGAGGAAAGCTCAGGCAAGGTCAGCCCAGTGAAACTGCCCAAGTGCCGGAAGCTCATCTTGGTACTTTCTCCCTTTTCTCGCAGAGTCCCACGCCCCTATGTGATAGCTGAGCCTGTTAGCTCATGACTTTTCTGGGGCTTAAGGTTTGAACTGATACAGGTTCTGGACGGACGGATGGACGGATGGAAGGGAGGGCTTGAGTTTCATTTCTTCAGCCCTCTTACTGGAGATGAAGCTCACACTAGGATGAGCATCCTTTTCTTTGAAAGAACTTTCTTATTGGGCCACTGTTACCAGTACCAATACGTGCATACAATAAACAAGGAAACGTGGGCTATAACAAAGAAAAATTAAAGTCATCACTACAGCCATGTTAAATTATCAAGACTTTAAGACTAGCAAGATGGCTCAGTGGTTAAAAGTGTATACTACTCTTGAGGAACACCTGAGCTTGGTTCTCAGTGTCCATGTTAGGGGGCTCACACCCACCTGCAACTCCAGCTCTGGTAGGTCCAAGATTTGGTAGATCTTGGATGCCACTGGCCTCCAAGGATACCCTCATTCGTGTGTGTGTGTGTGTGTGTGTGTGTGTGTGTGTGTGTGTGTGTAATAAAAGTAAATCTTAAATAAATTATAAAGGTTTCTAGATATTCTTTTTGAGATAGGGTCTTGCTGTGTGGTCCAGTCTGGTCTTGTGTTCATAATATGCAAACATTACTAAATATATTTTAGATGTCTCTAACCACATGTCTACCCACTGGATTTAATGGAATTCCATTCTCTTTCTAATGGAATATACTTCCATGTTGTTCCAGTGCAACAGCAATTATGCCTCATTCTATTCTATCTTAGTGGAGTAGAATAAATACATTTTACCATACTTTCAATTTACTGGAGTGGGACGTTTCTTATTTAAGAGACTTCTCAGCGATAAAACCTTAAAATAATGAATATATTTTTGAATACAACAGATAGCTACGGTGGGCGGGGTCTTTCTCTGGCATTGGGGTCTCATGCACTGCAAACTTCTCTCCACTGGCCATTGACAGACTATGACTTATACAAGCAGGGGCCTACAAAAGGCAGCCCTGGGAGGAGAGTGGATCACGATGTCAGAAAACCTGCTGTCAGATCCCAACTCAGTTTTCTATTAGACTTGGTTCAAGACAGTCAGCTCTTCGATCTTCAGACTCTGCATGAATTAGCAAGGTCTGAATCCTCACTGACATTAAGACGGAGGCTCTCATTCACAGGTAGCTCAAGGAAGCTGGCAGGTGAGGTGGTAACATACTCTTAACTATGGTCACAGAGAGGCGAGGGGTGACGTTCAGATAGATGACATTTGCAAGAGCAAACAGGTAATCTAACAATGGAACATGAGCCCCCCTCCCACCCAGACAAGGGTATCAGAGTTTCAGCTGTGATTCAGAAGTTTCTTTTCTAAGGGTCGGAATATCTATCGGGCACACTACCTTTACAATGTCTATCTCTTCTAAAGATAGACACTTTCAACTTCCAGGTGAACAGTTCCAGTGTTCCTTCCTTTAAACCAAAAGAAGACAGGCTACAGGGTAGTACCCAGCCTAGACTTGTCAAGTTACACGTGGTTAGGGGCCACAGAGTGTGGCTCTGTCTCCCTACACCTCCCCATGCCATGGTCTTGATGACACAGCATCTATCATAGAGACTTTAGTGCCCACTGGACTGGCTGTCCTTAGAGTAGGGTCAGGGCCATTCTGAGATCCAGGTGGAGCTCTGTCCCAGTGGTCTACATTTAGGAGAAGTACTTTCCATCCAGTGTGGAAGTGCTCTGCTCTCTGGCCAGCTGAGCAGAGCACTTTGCCCCTCTGGACCTCAGTTCCTCCACTAGGAATATTAGCAGATCAGATCCAGTGACTGTCAGAATCCACTCTTGTTCCCATTCAGTTTTGTGTTCTGTTTGGCACCCAACTCTATGGCTATAATAATCCAGGTCCTTTTTTTAAAGATTAATATATATTTATATGTGCGTGAGTGTGTGTGTGTGTGTGTGTGTGTGTGTGTGTGTGTGTGTGTGTGTGTGGTCTGCCTGTGTGATTTTATGTGCCTCATGTTCCTCTTTGGTGTCCTTGGACACAAGAAGGCATTGGATCCCCTGGATCTAGAGTTACAGATGGCTGGGTCACCTGACATGGATGCTAGGAATTGAACATTAGATCCTCTACCGGAAGCAGAAAGTGCTTCTAACTGCTGAGCCATCTTTCCAGCCGCAAACACGGGTTCTTCATAGTATCTGTTGAGTAAGCAAATGGTAAAGACAGGGGTAGAAGCTCCATTTGCCCTGAATGGAAACTCCAGAAGATAATTTATAATTTTCTTAAACTCTTGAGGTTTTTCTCTCATTTTATCTTTCTAACGGAAGTCTTGACACAGAGACAAAATGAAAGTAATGAAATTCTGTGGAGTAAGATGACCAAGTGTTTCTCTGAGGAGATAAACCAAAGAAGTCCTCCTGCCATTCCATTTATCAATGAGATTGTTCTACCAGATGGAACCTTCTAGAAGGCTAGAGCAAAGGGGCAACACCTTGCACTTCAAATGAGAGCCTTTTGTAGCATATTCATGGACCACAGAGGCACACCGGAGAAAGAGCCTGTTATACACAGCTGGAAACATAACCTCTTCCAATATGGCCAAATAAAGTAGAATTTACTCATGGAGACTAACCTGTGAGCCCCTCCCTCATCCAGGGATTAACAACCCCTAAGTTACTGAGAACAGTCAGCTCCTGGAAACACTACCAGAATCCTAGACTAGAAGTTCACGGACGCCAACAACACATCCCCACGCCCCTCCCTTGGAATCTAACACATGGAGCCCAGGAAACGCAACACACTGAATCAGTAGCTAATGACAGAAGTAGACATGTTAAACCAAGGCAACGGGAGTGGAGAAAACCTGCTTTTCTCTTTTAGACCTTTTCAAACTACAAAAGACGGTGGTGGTGATGACCTACTTGGTAAAGTGATCTCTTTACAAGCATGAAGACCTGAGTTTGAGTTCCCGAGTCCCTATGAAGGCCCGATGTGGTTGACACATGCTTAGAATACAAGTCCCGAGCAAACAGAGACAGGCAGTTCTCTGGTTCTCACTGGTGAGCTCCAGGTTCAGTGAGGTGCCTCTGTCTCAAAGACCAAGGTGGGAAAATCCTGAAGATGTCATCTGTGATTGTCTGCCAGCCTTGACAAGCACAAGCACACACATGCATGTGAGCATGCTTACACTACATATAATAAGAAAAAACCAAAACATCGGAGAACAGCATAAGGCTTTGAGGTCCTCTACTCCAATGCTCTCATTTCAAAAGGGAAGCCGCTGAAGTTTAGGGATCACATGAGCTCCCCAAAGTCACACGGCAAGCCTGTGGGGAAGCCAGGACTATGCCTGAGCCATCTGACAGTTTTCCCGTCCCCATGCTAACATGCTAGGAGAGTCAAACATGATACTGGCAATACAGCACAGAATCCAGGCACCAACTCCTCTAGAAGGTTCCAAGAGGCACGTGGGCTGGGGGTGGGGTGGGGGAGTGTGGGTTGTGGGCTCATCATCCCCATTGATGACTACCTGTGTTTCCATTTTTTTTTCCTTTTATTAATCTTGAATTGTTTGGTGAAGAGTGTCCTCAAGCCAAGGAGCTGGACAAACTCCCCCTCCTTCCCTCCTTTGTTCTTTTCTTTGAACTGGGTCCACTGGAGGAGCATTGGATGGTTCCCCTGCTGGGGCTACAAGGCCCCTTTTCGGTTCAATTAATGAGCCATAAATAACCCAATGAAGGTGTCAACCAAGAGGGTAATTTATCATCCCTTGTCAGGAAGGTGAGCCTTGCCGAGGCCAACGCTCATTCACAGTCTGGCGCAACATGTTAAGATTTATTCCTGTCCAGGTCCCTCCTTCTCCAGGCCCCCCTCTCCCAAACCAAAATTTATCTTCCATAGGAATCCTCACAGGTGCCCTGCACTGACAAATAAGCTATGAAGTCTGGTATTCATCACTGGTTGGGCTTTGTTGGGAGGAAGGCAGCAGGAAATAAATTTATTTTAGAGGGAATGTACTTATGATTCAAACATGCTCAAGGGGAGCGGTGAGGTTGTTTCCATCCTCCTGGTTCTGGAGAAGGAGAGAGACGGAGCTAGCGCAGGAAAGCCTCTTTCTTCTTTAGTGACTATGCCTTGGAGGAACCAGGACTTCACTGAGTGGGCCCTTGGCTGCCAGCGTAGATACTCATCATGATCCTTTGAAAGCCTGGGTTTGCACTGGAGTAGAGAGAGCCAGAAGCCTCTGAGATGCTCAGTTGCTGTATGAGGTTGTACAAGTTCACTACCAAACTCCTGGCCTCCCGAAGAGTACTGCGCCTTGAAATGGGTGTGTGTAATGGCCATCTGGAAGAGCTTGCTGAGACACTGGTCCCTGGGCCTCCCCACTCTCTGCTCCCATCCCCAGAAGGCTCTCACAAGCTTTCCAGTGTTCTGTTGAGTCTCCAACCATCCACGTGGACTTTCTACAAGGAAGTGATACTCTTCACAGTGGCTCTTCAGCACTTGAAATGTGGCTAGTATCACAGAGGAACTGTAGGCTACGGAGATGGCTTCTCAATAAAATGCCAGCCGTGCAAGTAAGAGGACCTGAGTTTGGATTCCCCAGAACTTACATAGAAACTGGGCATCCTGGCAAAACTTGTCATACCAGCACTGGGAGCTGGGGTGGAGACAGTATCCCTGGAGCTCACTGGCTAGTGGCCAGTTGCTAAACTCCAGATCCATTGAGAGACGGCACATGCCTTTAATCCCAGCACTCGGGAGGCAGAGGCAGGTGGATCTCTGTGAGTTTGAGGCCAGCCTGGGCTACAGAGCGAGATCCAGGAAAGGCACAAAGCTACACAGAGAAACCCTGTCTCGAAAAAAAAAAAAAAAGTAAGGTAGGAAATGATAGAGGAAGACAGCCAACCTTTTCCTCTCTCCTCGTGCACGAGCACACGCTCATAAAAATAAGAGAAGTAACTAGATTTCTTAATATCATTTCATTTCAGTAAGTCAGATGAATGCAGCTGCGGAGCTCATAGTCACTATCTTGGACTGTGCAGTTTTCATCTGTCAGTCTGTATTTTTGACTTGTGGGGAGCCTGGGCAAAACCAAAACCCCAACACTCACAGTAGGGCTCAAGATACCTGTCTTCTCCCACCTCCTCTTACTTTTCCTAGCTGGTGAATGCCACAAGCCCCTGGGCTATGCCCTTGCCCATCACTTCTATACAGGAGGATGGCGGAGTTTACTCTCCCACCCCCATTCCCAATGTCTCCACAATCAGATCCAATTCTCTAGGCACCTGCCAGGCAGGAGTGGGGGGGGATGTATGGGAATAAGACGGAGTCACAGATCCTTTCTACACACTTCTTTCCTTCCCAACACATGGAGAGAAGGGAAACAAGCGTTCAGTGAGAAAGGGACCCACCACCAGCATGAGACAGTGAAGGTGCCAGATGAGCCCTAGATCACCTAGCTTCCGTGAATACTTCTAGACGTGAGCTCATCCTGCCCCTTGGTGGAGTAGATGAGACAACCTCACAGTGGTGCTTCATTCACAGAGAACTCAAGACATCCGCAGTCCTCCAAGAACACAGGGCACCTTCTCCCTCTCGCCTTCCTCTGTTGACAGGGGATCCAACTCTACAGTGGCATGGCTTGACTGTCATCACTTAATCGCAGCCTGTTGAGATCATCTGTTCCTTGAGGAGAGATGGCCACCTGTTCATCTCCGAGTCCAGGCCCTCGTCTACTGGCTGACTCTGAGAGATTCAGACAGGATACATAGACATGGTATAGCCTCACATGAGCCTAGGTTGGGTCCTTAAGGTCTTGCTTAAGGTTTAAGTCAGGTAAAAGAGTAGTTCCTAAGACCAGAGTTTGCTCTCCTAGGGTAAAAGCATGGTTGCTCCATCTTCACAAAGCTGTAAGAGGGACTCACCCCATACAAAATGCATGTCAGATATTCACATATTTTTAAAAATATTAAACCACATTTAATTAATTTACTCTGTGTACCTGCTTGTGTGGTAGAGTGTGCATATGCATGCATGCATGTCTGCTGTGAATGTGTGTAAATCAGAGGATGACTTGCAGGACTCACTTCTTCCCCCGTGAGACGGTGTGTCTGACCACAGTAACAGACAGTTCCAAGTCGATGATTGAGGCCAGGTAGACCCAAGTGCATAGTTACCACATGAGGTGAACCGCCAACTGTCCAGGGGTCTAGAGACCCTGACCTAGACAGGAAGGGGCATCACACAGGCCTCCATCCGACGCCCATCACCTGTCATCTACACCTGACCCTCCCTGCGCTCTTCCCCTCGCTCCTTCTATGGCTCCCTGGGAAGAGGGCTTTCCAACCTCCACCTCCAAGAGAGAGCAGAGGAGAGGAGTAGAGCTCCATCTTCCTGAGCTAAAGCTCTCCCAGACTCCAGGAATCCTTCATGTCTTCAGCATTTGATTCCTCTCCTCATCCAGTGGCCTTGTTTCACCTCCAGAAATAGGCGCTGATCCCAAAATTCACACACCTGATGCCAAGACTGAATGCTCCAGAGAGACATGCACAGTGCCAAAAGTACCTCTCCCCACATGGAGGCTTCTGCAGGAGAATGCCTTCTTAGCCTCCAGCCCCTAAAAGGACTCCAGAACCAAACAGAAGATGAGACGCAGCCTGAGGAGGTTCTCAGCTTCTTCTCTATACTCTTCTGCCTTGAGATGGAGTTAGCTCACACTCCACATGGTGGCTGAGTACACTAGCTAAATATTCATTTCTTTCTAATAAACTCAGTGCCAGGGAGCCCCGAGAAACTACATGGCTTGCATGCATTGACTTGGTGCTCTAGCTACATGTAAACGAAAGTCTGGAAGTCAATGTTACAATACAGGGCTACTACACACACATACACATAAATAAATAAACAAACAAACAAACAAACAAACAAATAAATAAATAAAGCACGCAATAAATAAATATAATAAATTTTAAAAAATCAAACCACGGGGAGAGAGACAACTGCATTACAAGTGTGTTTTGAACTCCCCTTGAAATATCAGTGTTTCCCTATGTGAGGTGTTCTGATGTTTTCCAAGATTACCCCTGGAGAAGGTGAGAGCTTGATGAAACTGCTGGAGAAAGCAGTAAGTAAAGGTGTGAGGGACGGAGGTGACATGAGCACACCTGAACCCAGTTCTGTTCCCAGCAGGACAGGAAGGCAAGCAATAGGACGGGTAGGCCCGTTTCTGCAGACTCTCTTGGAGTTGAGGCCAGGCCTTGGTCACTCTGAGACTTTCTAAAGAAACTTCCCTTTCATCTGATGTATTCAGAGACAGGACACCACGTAACCTGTGAGTCTCACGTGATTATGTGGCATCACTCGGGACCGAGCTTCTCTGGGAAGAGCACAGATTTCCACACTGCAGTTCAAGATCTCCAACTTGAGTTTGCCCAGAGCTATGGCATGGTGGACTGTGCGGCTCCCTTCAGATCTTGCAAAGCTACCAGCCATTTGTCAGGGTGGGTAACTGGTTAGGAAACCTCGCAGGAAACGACAGCTCTTGTGAATGACTCAGTAGGTGGTTGGGACTCTTGTGACTCAGAACCAAACCCATGGCCCAACCCTTTGCCAGTACTCTCTGGAATGGTTGAGATGTTTCCAGCCTGGCTGGCATGTGATACTGAGGACCTCTGGTGTTCACCTGCTGAGAGACGAATGTCTTTCCTGGTAAGTCTTGAGGATTGTAGACCAGAATTGCAGGAAAATTCACTCAGTTACCAGTCTTGCTTTCTCTAAATCTCTAGAGAGTTTTTTTATTGTTGTTTGTTTGTTTGATTTGAAATAGAGTTTCATGTAGCCCAGGCCTGCCTCCAACTCTGTATGTATTGAGGATGACCTTGAACTCTCAATCCTACATCTACCTCTCAGTAGTGGGAAGAGGCATATGACACCAAACCCAGTGTGTGTGGTACTGGGTTTGCAGGACAAGCATTCCAGCAACTGATCTACATTCCAAGCCCCACTGGAGATTTCTGATGCATTCTCTGTCACACAACCTTCCATTTAGAAGCCCTCCTCTTTATCCATTGGCTTCCACCCATCTCCCACAGCCATGCACTTACAGATGCAAACTTCCTGGTTCTTCTTTGTTTCTGCTGCTTCCTGGAGCAATGTCTCTGAGCAAGTCTCCTGCCAAGGACATTTAGTGACATCAACTCCAGTTTCAACATCCATCGCATTCCTCATCAGACTTACTCCTGACTCCCAGAGAATGTCGTCCAAACTCCTTGTCCTGGTGAAAGCATTCTAATCTATCCTTGAAGACCCAATTTCCTCCATTCCTCTGCTTACAGTCTAGGTTCTGGGCAATTTAGATCGATCACTCCTTCCTCCCTCTGTGCACTATTTCCTCTTCTTCGTATGTTTTCAATCCCCTTTACTTAAGATACCTTTTCTCTGTCTCCTGAGATTCCTCTCTCAGTCTTCCAGGCCTGACACCAGCTCCCTCCTCTCTCAGGCATGCCCACTCATTTCCTGATCCCTGACACCACATCTGGTGGGTACCTTCCTATTGATATAGACCATTCTATTCGGAACAGTAGGCATTTGTAGGAGCAATGGCTCTTGTCCTTCTGGAATGTTGAGGGTAGGTAGGCATGAGGAGCTATGTTCTTCCTATCTCCCACCATTCCCAAGTATACAAATTTGTACGAATGAACCAATGGGTGAAGTTGGAAAATCTAGATGGATGGTCTCAAATTCTCTCCAGCTGTGGAGTTTCATCCCAGAGGTGGCTGCACATCAGTAATAAAAGCCAGACCAGCCACAAGCTTTTCAGAGGCATTGGTGTGATACATTCTGCTGGCCACGGGCTGTCTTTGGGTGTGTGCAGGCAGACTCACACAAACCAGATGTGCATCTACTTAGAAAGGGCCCAGAGAGGCTGGCCTCCCTCATTTCTCAATGTGATGAGAGGTGCCCTGGAGTCTTGCAGCTCACAGTTGTTCTGGGAAAAAAAAACAAAAACAAAAAAAACAAAAAAACAACAACAAAAAAAACACCCACTTAGCATAGCCCTAGCTCTGGCTCCTTAGCATATGCATGGCAGGGGTGGGTTGTGGTGTCCTGTTGGCAGCAAGCCAGGAGGAGAGCTGAGGTTTGACTTGGCTGTGCTAAGTAAGCAGGCTGGATCCTAACAAGGTCCCTGTCAGCTAACAAGGCTGTTGCCTGCCTCATGCAGGAGGTACTATCCAGAGCCTGCCTCCTACTGGACCAGTAGATGCTAAATACGGTAGAGGTCATGAGGCAAACATTGCTAAAGTTTTCTTTCCCAGTGCCCTCAAGAAACTAGACAGCTATTTTCAAACTTAGCAAGGATCAGAGTGTCTCAGAGGCCATATTCAAACACAAATTGCTGGGCCCAAACTCTAGAGTGTCTGACTGAGAACCTTTGGGCAAGGATAAAGAATTTATATTTCATACTCAGATGATTCTGATCTGGCTTGCCAAAGGCCCCCACTCTGTGAACCGAGACACCAGGCCACCTGAAGAAAAGGCAAATGAATGAAGACATAGGAAGCCTCACCTTGTCTCCAGACTCTGGCCCCGGAAAAATGAATCCCTTGGACTGAGGAGATAGGTCAGTTGGTAAAGTGCTTGCCTGATAAACATGAGGACCTGAGTTAGAACCTCAGAACCCACATTTAAAAGCCAGGCATGGTGGCATAAGCTTGCAATCCTAGCACTACTGAGGCAGAGAGAATCGGATTCCTGGGGCCTACTAGGCAAGGTCCAGGCCAGTGAGGTGCTCTGTTTCAAAAAAAAAACAAAAAAAGGTATACCTAGGGAATGATACCCATGATACCCAAGGATGACCTCTGGCTTCCACACTAATTTGAAACCATACACACACACACACACACACACACACACACACACACACACCCCTAAGAAGTCAGTTCCCTACTTTGCCACAGAAATGGTCTTTCCTTCTATGCTGTTGGCTCTGCTGTCTATTCCCCACCTAGAACAAAAAAAAAAAAAAAAACTTCAACTGCACAGCCAAGCTTGACTTGACTAAGCTCTAACTATGTGCCAGGTACTGTTCTAAATGCTTAACACATTATTAGCTCATTTAATCCACATAATTCTATGCAATAGGTACCATGATTAACCCCATTTTAGAAGTAATAAATCCCACAGGGGGCCCTTAGGAAATGTTTTCTGAATGAATGGAGAAAGGAAGGCTCGGCAAGCATTTAGACCATGTCCTACGGAAGCCTGTTCCCATGCCAAGGGAAGCCATCAGAAAGTGAAGAACTGGCTTGTCAACCAGTTGTTTGTTCCTGTACGACACCAAATAACCCGTGTGCCTGCCATTGGCTGCCTGCTCTGGCTCTGTGTAGACATCTCCTCACTGGGAGGGAAGCCAGAGTTAATCTCTCACAAAGGGTGGTTTAATAATAACCAGACACTGGAGGCGAACAGAAAGGAACAGGGTGATCCCACACAACCCCAGGAAAAATGGACTATTTGGGCTCACGGTGTGTGCACTGCCAACTGGAGAGGGCTCCTGGGGCTGCCTGAGGTTTCTTCATTTTTATTCTAAAAATAGCCCAAGCAGGTGTCCCTCCTGGTTATCCCCAAATGCACCAGCGCAAGCATCTACAGATGCCTATCACTCTAAAACAACACTAACACTCCCATTGGAATGGAAACCAGGTCATCTCTGAAAGGCTATAAATGGACAGCCCCTCTCTGTCTATTACTTATTAATGTTTCCCGCCTTTTGCTCAACCAGCCTTGAGGCCCAAACAGAGAAACACACCCTACATAAAGTTACCAATACAAATAAATAAAACATCAGACCCAAACTGGTAGCGTTTTCCTTCGCTGCTGCAGCAGGGTGGACTGCGTCTGCCAGATGCTATGTATGCACAGTGATCCTCAAAGTGCAGCCCTTGGAGAACTAAGAGATGCATTCTTCCCAGAAGCCACTCATCTGTGCCTCTGTGGAAGATTGTTCTCGTCTGCTATGGACGGAGTGAGGTGATCACAGAGGGATTCTGAACCTGAGTCCCTTGGAGTTGGGCAGAGCAAGGTTGGCAATGCTGATGAAGAGCCGCCCCATACAATATGCATACTCTGTAGCTACCCAGCTTCAAGAGTCACCATGGAAATGCCAGCCATGGAGAAACGTGTGAGAGAGAAACATCGTAAGAGTCTCCCCATAAAGTTCTATAGAGATGTACTTATGCGGGATCAAGCCTAACTGATGTGATGCTGGCATCTTTCCCTCCAGGGAGCCCCTGGGACATTGGCATCTCTCCCTCCAGGGAGCCCCTTTGGGTCAAGGGGAGAGCTATGCTCAAAGTAGTATTATTCCCCCTGCTTCCTCCTGGCTGCTCACAAACAGGTCTTGCTTCATTGGAACAAAGTCTTGTAAGGCCGCATCTTTGCCCAGCCTACTGTGAGGCAACCTGAGAGCTGTTCTGATGGTGACACCTGGTGTCATTCATGGCACAAGGGCATTCTCTACAATTCACCAAGGTGGAGAAACAGAGGGGACCCACACACCTGTCAGGCATTCTGCCTCAAAGGCAGGCCAGCACCTTCTCTTCCCACAGTGGCTACAGAAGGGAGAAGCTTAGCTTCCTCTGTAGAGGTCTCAGTCTACAGCCCCTCAGTGTAGAAGACAGCACCCCAACTGCTGTGGATTAAAGAAGAAATGTTGCTCAGAGGCCTGAGTATTTAAACACTTGGGCCCCAGTTGGTGGTGCTGGTTGGGGAGGTGGTATAGCCTTGCTGGAGGAAGTACATCACTAGATGTGGGCTTTGAGAGTTTCTATCCTCATCCCACTTCCTGTTCAATTTCTCTGATTCATGTTTGCTGTCAAAGATATGATCTCTCAGCTCCCTTCTCCAGTTGCCTGATGCCATGCCTCCCTTGCCATTATGGACCCTCCCTCAGGAATGGTAAGCCCAAATAAATTCTTTTATTCTTATACTGCTTTGGGTCACAGTGATGGAAAAGTAATCAATACACCTACTCACCCCCACCAATCCCCACCAGAAACTATGTAGAGTGCCCAACAAGGCCTGCTATGCTTCACCAATGGGCACATACAGGTTCTTGTGCTCAACGCTTCATTTCTTTCTTATGCAAAGAATTAAACGCCTTTAAAGAAGCAAATAAAGAATGGATGCCTCTTAGATTAGCCAAGACAATAGATAGTCAAAAAGGGTGAAATAGCCAAGACAGGCTAAAAGCCAAGCACCACATGTCTGAAGCCACTCAAATCAAGTCACTTCCATGCATAGAAAACACTTGCACCATAAGCCATGCTTATTGCAGGGGAGTTGTTTGAGTGGCAACAGCTGCAAATATTTATTGATTGGGAGGCAGGCACCCTGCAGAATGCTCGGCTCATCTCATGCCAACAACTTTATGAAGAATATTCACTCCATCATGACAGACCCATAGAAACTGAGGCACATAGTTGCTAAGTGGCAAAGCTGGAATCTGAACTCACGAAGTCTGGGAACAAGCAGACTGCCCCTCCTCCACCGCTTAACCTTTTGCTGTGCCTACTGCGATCAAGATAGCCAGTGTAGGAATCTGAGTTGTTTTTTTTTTCCCTAGAAGTCAGCACAACATTGATTACTGCTGAAGAGTTATCCTTCTCTGAGTAATTATTGCTCATCTCATAAGGCCTTAATCTTGGTGTGAAAGCCTTCACCTTCACCCTCAGTTGGTTGAAAAGCTAAGTAAGGTCTTTCAGTCTTAAGGAAACTCTGCCTTAAGTTACCAAGCAGCACAGGAGAGGCTGGCCAGAGGTTTCCTGAACTCAGTGTGGCTAACTGGTTCAAAGCCTTGAAGATTCTATTTTTCATGTATTGAGAGAAAGGAATACGTGGTTGGTCCGTAGAATGCCCCCTTGGGAATGACTCCTCAAACAGTCTGAACCTCCACTCCTTCTGGCACAACAGTGTCTAGCATCAGCAGGAGCAGTCAGGTGCAACTGCAAGAGTCCTGAACCGCATCACTTGTCTGCAGCCTCAGGGCCACCGAGTGCTATCACATGCATGACCTTGAGAGAATTAACCCAGCCACCCAGATCATCTAAGACACCATCAGTCAAGCAGGGAGGGGAATGTTTATACTAACAGGACACAAAATACCATGCTTCAGCTGTTCATGGTAAGGACCAAGCAAGATAATGTATGTAGAAACTCATTCAATAGCAAGGGTGGTCCAATATAACTTTCCTTGGTGGTTCACTATGCTCCAGGAACTCCACAGTAGGGATAGTATCCTGCCATTCCCAGGTGAGGAACAGGAAGGGGAAGCTCAAAGAGAAAGAAGTGGCAGAAGCAGAATTTTCAGCTAGATTGTTCTGGCTCCTGATTTCTTAATAGAGCTGACAATACCCTGTGATGGTGAATATTTATTGTAATTTGACAGAATCTAGAATCACCCAGGAGACTGGCCTCTGGCTATGCCTGTGAGGGATCATCTCAATTAGGTTAACTGAGGTAGGAAGATACCATTCTACAGGTGGGGACCTCAGCTCCATCAAAAGGAAAAGGCAAGCTGAGCACCAGCTTTCCTGTGTCCTGGCTGTGGACTTCCAGGCTCTGTGACTTTCTACCATGACAGGCTGTTTCCTCAGACCATGAGCTGAAAGAAACCTTACCTTCTTTTTTTGTTTGTTTTTTGTTTTTGTTTTTGTGTGTGTGTTTGTTTGTTTGTTTGTTTTTTTGAATTGTCTCTGCCAGGTATTTTTGTCCCAGCAATGTGTAATGTAATCAAATCCATTCCACAATGGAGAAGGGTGTCTGTCTTAGGGTTTCTATTGCTTTGATGAAACACCACGATCAAAAGCAACACAGGGAGGAAAGGGTTTCTTTGCCTTACACTTCCCTATCACTGTTCATCACTGAAGAAAGTCAAGACAGGAACTCAAATGGCAGGAGGCAGGAGCTGATTCAGAGGCCATGGAGGGGTGCTGCTTACTGGCTTGCTCCTCAAGGCTTGCTCAGTCTGCTTTCTTTTAGAACCCAGGAGCACCAGCCCAGGGATGGCACCACCCACAATGGTCTGCCACCTCCCCCAATCAATCAATTAAGAAAATGCCTTACAGGTTTGCCCACAATCTGATCTTATGGAGGCATTTTCTTTCTTGAGTTTGCCTCCTTTCAAATGACTCCAGCTTGTGTCAAGTTGATATAAAACTAACCAGCACAAGGGACAAAATTAGTTCTTGGGAACAAAACTAAAAGATTTCGTTGAGGCAGGGTTTCTCCCTGAACCTGGCCTCTTGCTTTCTCAGCTAAGCTGGAAGCCAGTGATCCCCAGAAATCTTCCTGTCTTTACTCTCATCAAAGAGAAGATCACAGGCATGCATGAGACACCCAGGTTTTTAGTGAGTGCTGAGATCCAAACTCTGGTCCTCATGTCGGTGCAGCAAGTGCTCTTAAGCACTGAGCCATTTCTCCAGTCCCCAACACCCCATTTCCTAAATAACCAAGCCCACTTCAAAGTCTAGTCACCAGTTGCTTGGGCTATTACTCCTCACCCCACTTCTTGCTGTATCTTGCTTTCTCCTTCTTCGATGAGTACTCCTGCCTAGCTACTGTAGCTTGTGGTGCCACCTTGAACTCCTCAACCTTCCCTTCCCAACTGGATCTCAGCACTCTTTCTGAGTGCCTCCTTGGCAATTTACCCACGGCTTCACTCACTCTTTCATGGATTCATCCATCTATCCATCTTCTGACATTCAAAAATAATCAACTCCCTTCCCACAATGAGCCAGGCATTTCTTTCAATGCCATGACCCTCCCCTTTCTCTGGTATGATTTTTTTCCTTGCCCAAATTCTCTATTTGGTAGAAGTGGCTAGAGAAGAAGAAACATATTCATCAGAGACTTCATTCTACACACACCACCTCCACAGAGTTCTGACTGAAGAGCAGCAGGGATGCGTGTGCTCACTTGTAACGCCAGGGCAGGCTGGTCCTGAGGTAGCTGGGGTAATCAATCCAGTTGCCATGGCGGCTGTAAGTGTTCATTTACCACTACGAGACCTGCAGCAGTCATATATAATGCCTTTCGCCAGCGGGAGCTGTGCCAGCTGCAGCACAGGGTGGCATGTCGGCCATCCGTCACCACTCTCCTCTCCAACCTTTTGTTCACTGCTCATTACGGTGAATTATAACAGAAGACAGCACATATTTCAGGACACTCTCTTCTTCTCATGTTGTTCCAAGTCAGCTGGGCCAGCCCCCTGCCCACATAATCTTTCAGAAAGGGACAGTGTCACCCGTTAGATGTCCCTTGCCCCAGCACTCCCAATGACTGGAACTAGAGTGTGAGCACATTCCTATGAGGCAGGATGAAAAGCCATCCCACTTCACCTCCTATAAATACTGGATACTGCATTTCCTTGCTCTCTGCCTTATCCCTGAGGCCTGTAGTGAAGGCAAATTACATTTGAACATCTTAAATAGGCCATCATGTCAGCTTTGGGCCCTGGCTTTGCTTCTCCATTGTAAGTAGATCACTTTCAGAGTCACAGTGATTGGGATTAGGCTAGCATGTCCATGCCACCAGCAGCCTTCGAAAATACGTCACTGCAAATGTGAAACCAACAGTTTAAGATTATGAAAGTTAGAGGCTGAGGATGGGTATGGCAGTGTGCAGTTTTAATACCAGTGCTGGGGAGGCAGAGAAAGAAGGCCATGTATTAGTTCCTTTTCTATTTCTATGATAAGACACCATGACCAAGGTAACTTACAAAAGGAAGAGTTTAATTGGATTTAGGGTTTCAGGGCGTTAGAGTTCACGGCAGGAGTGGAGGCATGGCAAAAGGCGGCCAGAGCAGCAGTTGAGAGTGCATGTCTTCATCCACAAGCCAGAGGCCGGAGCAGCAGTTGAGAGCTCATGTCTTCATCCACTAGCCGGAGGCAGAGAGCACACTGGGAATGGCACAAGTCTCTAGAAATCTCAAAGCTCTTAGTGACCAATCTACAACAAGGCCACACTTCCTCATCCTTCCCAAAAAGTTCCATTATCTGGAGATCATGTATTCAAACATATGAGTTTACGGAGACAGTTCTCATTCAAATCACAGGCATTCTGGCCACAGTCTAGGTGAATCTACAAGTCCCAGGTCTCAGTGAGAGAGTATTTGTCTCAAAAAATAATAATGTGGGTGGCTTCTGAGGGGTGAATGATACCCAAGGTTGACCTCTGGCTTCCATACTGTTCTTTCAGACAACCAGAGTTTGGTTCCCAGTACTCACACCAGATGGCCCATAAATGTCCATAATCCCAGATCAAGGTGGTTCCAATACCATCTTCTGATCTCCTCTGGCATCTACACACACTTCTGTATACACAAACACACACACATACACATAAAATAAATCTTAAAAAAAACAACACCAAGTTTGGTGACTAAGAAGATAGCTGAGGGTCTCAAACTGGAAGCCACCCAGACAGTCATCAACTGGTAAGCAGAATAGAAACTCATGAGCATGCTCATATAATGGGCTACAGTTCTAGGGATACTATTCTGACAATGAAAGAAATGACATGTTCATACATGTAATTGTATGAATGAATCTTAAAAATCATTATCCTAAGTGAGAGAAATCAAATGCAAAGGCTATCTATATATGGCAATTTCATTGACAGAAAATTCTAGAAAAGGCAAAATATAGTGACACTGAGCAGATCTATGGTTGCCAGAAGCTGTGGGGGTGGGGGAGGGAATTAAGAGCAAAGGGGCCCAAGGGAGCTTTTGTGGGTAAGGAAAACGCTCCATATATTCACTCCATAAGAGATAGTTATGGGATTGCATGCAATTGGCAAAATTCATCATATCAGACGCCTCTAATAGGTGGATTTTATTACATGCAGACAATCCTTTCATAAACAGAAACAGAGAGAAAGAGAAAAGTCTCCACTAAGGGATATGACCCTGGCTTCTTCTCATCGTCTCCCAGATGCCCTAGGAGAGAGGAGTGTGGGCATGGTATATGAACAGAAGTTACACTCAGATAAAAATGGGAAAGCCAACCTTGTAAGCCTGAACTGGGACTGACTGGAGAGTGTACAACTCCAGTGGAAGGTGACCAGTCATTATCTGCATCACCTTGGGGACTGTCAGCCCTGTCAGGTTCAGCCCAACTTCTGGCTAATTCAAGTGGGATCGAAGAAACACTGTAGAGATGGGGAGATTGCAGGGAAGTGGTTTGACCTTCTCAGACTCAGGGGTTTTTGTTCTTAAAATAGACAAGTTGGGCAAAACGGCATAAGTGCTTTTTATGATGCAGCATGCCCAATCTTTAATGTCTTAGGGGCTGAGGAGAAAGCTCAGGTGGTAAATTGGTAAACTGCTTGCTTTGAAA
This sequence comes from Peromyscus aztecus, assembly GCA_902168405.1. NCBI lineage: Eukaryota > Metazoa > Chordata > Mammalia > Rodentia > Cricetidae > Peromyscus > Peromyscus aztecus. Next base: position 43,750 of record CABHPQ010001672.1, read on the forward strand.
GCACAAGGATCTGAATTCACTTCCCAGAACTCACACCAAGAAGCCGGGCATGGAGCTATGCACTTGTAATCCCAGTGCTGGGGAGGGAGAAACTGGGGTAAACCTGGAGCTTACAGCCAGCTAGCCTGCTCTAATCAGTGAACACCAGGTCCCAGTGAGAGACAACCCCCACATGCACACAGTAAGATCCTCAATCCTTTGTCATTTTCTCGTTTTCTGAGTCCCCTAGCTCTTGGGATCCCTAACTCAGATCTGGCTGCCCCCACGGTCATCACTCTGTAGGCTGAAGTGATGGGGACTGAGACACTTAAGGAGAGCGCAGACCTCCCTGAGTAACCCTTCTGTGGCTTTCTTTGCCCGGACAGCCACAGCTAGCACACCACCACCCTGAGACACTCTCAGAAGATCTCCAGGGGCTCAACTGATTTATTTTTAGTTTCTTGGTGAGTGCTCACTTTGTAGTCTCTGAAAACTTTCAGATTCCAGGATGATGAATTTTTGATCTTGATTTTTTATTCAATCATGAGTCATTCCACACGTTAGCGTCAACAACCCCAAACCCCCCTCTCCGCAGTGATGCAGCTTTTTCATCTCTTCAAAGATCCTGGAGGTGAGGAAGGGTTTGAAACATTCGCCCTTGACAGGAAAAGAGGCAAGAACCGGATACGTGGGACTAGCGCTGCTGTCAACACTAAGAAAGTTTTTTTGTTTTCTCAGAACTGTGCAAGGGTAAGGACAGATCTTGCATCACTCACAAGAGTGAGCAGGTAGAAATGCACAGAAGAGCTGCTGTCTCTAAGTCAGTGGTTCTCAACTTGGGGGTCGTGACCCCTTGGGGGGGGTCCAATGACCCTTTCACAGGAGACACACATCAGATATCCTGCATATCAGATATTTACATTACAATTCAAAACAGCAGCAAAATTACAGTTAGGAAGAAGCAACAAAGAATTTTACGGTTGGGGGGGTCACCTCAACATGAGGAACTGTATTAAGGGCTCACGGCATTGGGAAGGTTGAGAACCCCTGCTTTAAGCAAACTCTCTCTTGCTGAAAGTCTGGACAAAAACTTAATCTAGGGACCTGCCAGACGGCTCAGAAGGTAAAGGTGCTTGCCAGCAAGTCTCTGAGTTTGGTCTGGTGGAAGGAGAGAACTGACTCTTACAAGTTGCCCTTTGACCTCCACATGTGTACACTGTGGCATATGTTTCACAGACACATATACTGTGAAATAAACTGAAATTTAATAAGAAATGTAAAAACAGCCATCTACATAATCTTTGGAAGATTTTTCCTATGTTTTGAAATTGCCCCCACCCCCACCCCAAACAATGGATCTGGTTGGAAACTAAAATACTAACAAAAGCTGTAGTTGATCACAAAAGGACTAGTTACAGGGTTGGTCAACAATGGGTGGGACAGTGCAGCTTTCCAGATGTGGAAATTAAATCTTAGTGAGCTCACACCTGAAGCCCAAAGAGCCCAAAGACAGCTCAACTGTAAAGTGCTAGCGGGATCAGAAAGACGGCCAGGGCATACTGAATCCGCCATCAGTGCTCTTCCTCTACTGCTCACTGTCAACCGCCAGGACCAGGTTTCGGTTTCCACTCCTGTTCGCAAGGCTCATTAGCTGTGTTAGGCATGGCATTCTGCTGTTGTTTGTCCAGGGATAAGAAGTGTGTGTTTAGGTTCTCATATCTTATACTTAACTTCACATTGGGGATCTAGCCTCAGGCAGGCATTCATGTGAGCAGGGAGCTGTAATCAGTTTAGGAGATTATTACTTGACAGTATTCCTGTTCCCGGTGATAATTAGAGCAGGCTGGGCTATTAGAATGTTACCTGCATACAGACGTAGATGCCTCTTCTTTCTCCCTGATCTCCTTATCCCCCCCTTCAGAAAACACAGTCTTTCATCTTTAGGTTTACATGCAAAGGTGTTAATTCAGCATGTCCTGAGACGGTGAGGATGCCTACGGGAAGCTAAGCATGCGGGATGGAATAAGACACAGCCCTGGGCTGGCCCTGCTGCCCTCACACATTCTACAACACACAAGGTCACACAGTCCTGTTAGAATTGAAGTAACAGCCCTTTGAAGGTCAAATGTATTAAATGTGCTTTTGTTTAAGTCTCTGCCGAATGTCTGGGTAACAGCCGCCTTCTTTGGGCTTGCCTTCTTGTTTGTAATGAGCTCACCCAAATCGAGAAAGCAGGACACAAGGACCTTATGTCCAGAACTGCTGGAATCATGTTCAAACTCAAGTTCAAGTGGCTACGCCACAGCAGACCTGTCTGATTTTGAGCTCTGGCCCTTAGGTGAGGCGTTTAGGAAGAAAGACGACTTTGCTGTGATGTGGGGGACATTGGGGCATAGCAGAAGACCTCCAGGTTCATGGGATATTTTAAAAGTGCACCACCACGTGCAATTAGCGTTTCAACCTCAAAAACATTTTTTCTTTTATTCCCCCAATTAAAAGTTAGCTTGGGAATGTCACGTCCAGCTGGATTCAGTCTTGTTCTGGCTCTCCTCAGCACCCTTCTGAGGCATTCTGGTTCTTTGGGGCAATGAAGGTCATAGTTAAAAAAGCAATGTTATTTCTTGATCAAGGTTCCTGGAGGATCACCTTTTCAGTGGGAAGGTTCTGCCACCGTTTTAGAAGGCTGTGGCAGGGAGCTGAGGGTCTAGGGTTAAGGAGGCCACGTGAAGTATTGTTCCTCATAGGCCCATGTCACAAATGCCAGCAGAAGATTCAAAAGGGGAGCCAAGAAATTGGAACACGAGCATAAAGAGCATTCCTGGGCTGGGGAAGATGCTCGGCCTCAGCCTGGTAGAGAGAGTGCTTATTGCATGCTTATTGCATGAGGACCTGGGCTCCCATCTCCAGAACCCACATCTGAACTGAGCATGGCCATGCTTGCTTGTAACCCCAATACTTGGGGGTAGACACCAGAGGATCAGGGAGGCTTGCTGACCCTCCAGCCTATCTGAAAACAGGCAAGTTCTTAGTTCAGTGAAGCCTCCTATGTTAAAGGAGTAAGATAGACAGATATAAAGAACAACACCAGGCATCCTTTTCAGGCCCTTACTCAGGAAACCAGCAGTCTGGACAGGGCAAAGTAGCTAGTAGCTGGGTTGGTCACGTTGATAAGGGACACATCAGAAGAGGCCAGTCCTAACCTTGCTGCAGGGGAATAAAATGTCAGAAGCTAAAGGTAAACTTCCCAGATTGTCCTCTCCTTGTCCCTTCAGCGCCTGGTACACACCACACCACACACACACACACACACACACACACACACACACACACACACGCTCCATGTCACCTGCACAGCTTCGTAGAGTGCATGGAGTGTGGGCACAGGTGGCAATGCTAAGGCCTCACTACTTCTCACAGCAGGGAGCAAGAACTGACTGAGAGGATGTGTTCTAACCTTGGCCTTGGTGTCTGCTGCCTTTCCCCACTTGCTGCTGATCCCCCAGCGGGGTGTCGGAAATGGCTCTGACACCCTCCCACACACTTTCATATTCCAGGTTCTACCCGGCTCCTCTTTACATCTTCATCTGCGCTTGGTTTATAAGCGAAGGCAGCCGACGAAGCTTCGCCTCGCGCCATCTGTTCTGTGTCACAGACACTGCTTTTGCAAACAGGATAAAACAGGCCTTTCAGGACTATCAAAACTTGCAGGAGCATTTCCAGCTTCGGGTGGGGGCAGATAATGCTTTTAAAGACAACGTGGGATCATCAATACTGATTGTCAACTTGAAGGGTCTGGAGTCACCTAGGAGACCATCTCTGGGCATGCCTGTCAATCAGTTCCTAGATTGGATTAACTGAGAAGATTCACCCTAACTGTCATGGACTGGCGAGACAGACAGACAGAAACAGAGAGAGACACAGACAGAGACAGACAGAGAGTGTACTGATCACCACCATTCACCTCTCTCTGCTTCCTCACTGGCTACAATGTGACCAGCCACCTCAAGCTCCCGCTGCCTTGATTTCCTCCGCAGGATAAACTGTATCTTCAAACTGTGAGCCCCCAAAGCCCTTCCTTTCTTTAGTTGCTTTGCCAGGTATTTGGTTACAGCGACAA
>CABHPQ010001673.1:2369-12724 GCA_902168405.1 Peromyscus aztecus
ATTGCTTACAAACTGTATGGCCGTGGCAGGAAAACTCCAGCAACACTGTTCTTAGTTCGTTCTTTCTTTTTCTTTCTTTTTCTTTCTTTTTCTTTCTTTTTCTTTCTTTTTCTTTCTTTTTCTTCCTTCCTTCCTTCTTTCCTTCCTTCCTTCCTTCCTTCCTTTTTGGTTTTTTGAGACAAGGTTTCTCTGTGAAACAGTCCTGGCTGTCCTGGAAGTCACTCTGTAGAGCAGGCTGGCCTCGAACTCACAGAGATCCGCCTGCCTCTGCCTCCCAGTGCTGGGATCAAAGGCGTGTGCTGCCACCGCCCGGCTTTCTTTGTTAGAGCACATTTGGCGCCTTTAGGTAGTTCCATCTTCTCCGTAACTCCTTAGCTAGAATTCTTTCCTTTCCTTACTCCTCCCCATCCCTCAACAGACATTACATAAAGAACTGAAAAACACTATGGTAGTGTCAGAGCTAACATCTGGAAATGAAGCACCCAAGTATTATGTAGTGATTTTTTGAGACAGGGTCTCACTATGTGACCCCAGTTAGCCTGGAATTTACTATGTAGACCAGATTCACCTTGAACTCAAAGATCCATCTGCCTTTGCCTTCAAGTGCTGGGTTTTAAAGCATGTGGCATGCCCGGCATGCAGTGAGATTTAATAATCAGACAATACAAAGGAACTGGAAAAAAGAACAAAGTAATACACAATTTTTTTTTTTTTTTTTTACTCATCTTGCTAAGTGGATTTGGACCATTTGAAAAACTCTATAAAACTATGTTGTTAATTAAATGGCGGGGTTGGGGATTTAGCTCAGTGGTAGAGTGCTTGCCTAGCAAGTGCAAGGCCCTGGGTTTGGTCCTCAGCTCTGGAAAAAAAAAAGATCAATGGCGCCGGCGGAGGTGGCACACGCCTTTAATCCCAGCACTTGGGAGGCAGAGGCAGGCAGACCTCTGTGAGTTCGAGGCCAGCCTGGTCTACAGAGTGAGTTCCAGGAAAGGCGCAAAGCTACACAGAGAAACTCTGTCTTGAAAAAAACAAAAATAAATAAATAAATAAATAAATAAATAAATAAATAAGATCGATGGCATTAGTAACTGAAACAATAATTAGCAGTCTAATACTAATATAGTTTAATATAGACCACTAAGTCGGCCAAGGATTTGGTGGTGGGAGTGGGGAGCACTCATTCAACAGAGAAACTCAAAATGCATAAATCAAGTATATTCCTTGACCTTACTTATTAAAATATATTCATTTATTCAACTAGTCATTCAGAGAAAAGAATGAATGGATTATCTCTTCTACTCTCATTTCAATAAATCTACTGTTTTCACTGAGTAACTTAGAGAGATAAAGAACAAATTATTTAACAATAAAATAATTTTCCAATAATATACATTCTCATTTGAAAAAACTAAAAAACACCATATGCAAAAAAAATCCTACTCAAAGCATTGTTTTGTGGATCAAATGAAATAAAAAAATTTCCACAAGTATAAAGCAACATTACATTGTTGTGGTGCTTTGAAAGAAAATGGTCCCCAAAGGGAGGGGCACTATTGGGGGTGTGGACTTGTTGGAGGAAGTGTGTCACTGTGGGAGCAGGCTTTGAGGTCTTTTTCTCAAGATTCACTCAGTGTGGCAGCCAGTCAACTTCCTATTGCCTCTGAATCAAGATAGATGTAGGACTCTCAGCTCCAGCACATCTGCCTGCACGCCACCATGCTCCTCATCCTGATGATAATGGACTGAACCTCTGAAACTGTAAGCGAGCCACCTCAATTAAATGTTTTGATTTAAAAGAGTTGCCGCGGTCATGCTGTCTCTTCACAGCAATAAAACCCTAAGATAATTGTTAATAGGAAGAGAATTAAACTAATAAAGAGAATTTCAACTATATAAAAGAAGTGGGCTATGAAAAACATAAAAAGCACTACCACAAATGCAAAACCCATACTTCACTAAGTTAAGCATAAACACTGGTACCATAAGGCCATACCTGAAAATACCAGTGAGAAACAAAGGCCTGCTATGCAAGCCCACCCCACCTCAGTCCCCTCCCCACCCACCCACCCCTATCCCCAGGTTTTGTGTTCTTTTCTTTGAGACAGGCTCTCACTATGTACTCCAGGCTAGCCTTGAACCCACTGTGTGGCCCTGGTTGGTTTTGAACTTGTACTCCTCCAGCCTCCAACTTCCAAGCAGTGCCGGGATTACAGGCACACACCACCATACCTGGTCTGGTACCCAGGCCGGGAGCTGAAGAGATGGCTCAGCAGTCAAGAGCACTTGCTACTCCGGAAGAAGACCCAGGCTCAGCTCCCAGCACCCACACAGGTAGCTCACAACTGTCCATAATTCCCCTCCAAGGGCACCAGGCACACACGTGGTGCACATACATGCAGACAATTAAAATAAGTTAATCTGCCGGGCAGTGGTGGTGAACGCCTTCAATCCCAGAATCTGAGAGACAGAGGCAGGTGGATCTCTCTGAGATTGAGGCTAGCCTGTTCTACAGAGTGAATTCCAAGACAGCCAGGGCTGCACAGGAAAACCCTGTCTCAAAAAACCAAAAATAAATAAATAAAACTAAAAATAATTTTAAAGATACATAAAGAACTACTCATTCTTTTATGCAGCTACATAACAATTCTCAATTTATTAGCCTACTACAATGAACTGCCTTGGAAACTCATGATTCTGCCCTGTATGGGTGTATCTGCTAAATGTGTAGTCAAAAGTATGGATACTGTAATGTTAATATGCTGCCATAGTGCCATCTGCAGAAGTTAAATGAACTCACATTTTCACCACAATGGATAAGGGGGAAGAAATAGTATTTACAAGGTCAGCAATAAACAAGTAAATGTAAAAAATAAAATTAAAATAAATTAAAACTTTAAAATTTAAAAAAAGAAAACTACACTAAGAAACTCACAATGAAGTTGCTTCAAACCCATTACAACACTTTTTTTCTTTTAAAGAAACCAGCCAAAGAAAAATCGCACTTTTACATTCGGAAGAATAACAGTGGATGTCTCTCTGAAAACAATGTAAGCCAGAAGACAAGGAAGCAGTATCTTAGAACTACTAAAACCCGAGGTCTTTATAACACTGCCCTAGCATGCATGAAACCCTGGGAGCAATTCCTAGCACTACCAAGAAAAAATGTGGATCTAATAGCTATCTCCAGTGACCCATGAACTTGGAAATCAAAGGCAGCATGCCTCCTGAGACATGCAAAAGTTGACTGTGTTCAGCAACAGCAGATGCACCATAACAAAGCTAGGGAAGCCCTTGGGTAAGAAGGAAATGGTCCCAGATGAAATCTGATTAGAACTCAGACAATGTGACACACAGGTAAACACAATGTTTCATTTTCTTAAAACATCTGTAAAAGGTAACTGAAAAAAGAAGTAACTTCAAATCTTAAAAACTTAAACTTAGCTGGGCAATGGTTCCCCCCCACACACCCGCCCGCCTTTAATCCCAGCACTCAGGAGGCAGAGGGAGGCGGATCTCTGTGAGCTCAAGGCCAGCCTGGTCTACAGAGCGAGATCCAGGACAGGCACCAAAACTACACAGAGAAACCCTGTCTCGAAAAAAAATTAAGCCTGAAAGCTGGGCGTGGTAGTACACATTCAAAACCTCAGCATTTGGGAAACTGAGGTAAAAAGATCTTAAATGTGAGATCAGTCTTGCTGGACCCAATCTGGCCCACCAGACAGGCAATAAGGTCTGGCTCTACCAATGAGTATAAACGTGAAATTTGCATCAAAATACATTTAAGATATAAATATATAATACACACGTATGTAGTATACATTATGGGAGAAAACGCATACTTTCTAATTTATTAAATTTACAACTTTAAATTATTTATTTGTTTATTTTATGGTTTTTCAAGACAATCTCTCTGCATAGCCTTGACTGTCCTGGAGCTGGCTCTGTAGCAGACCAGGCTGTCCTCGAACTCACAGAGGTCAGCCTGCCTCTGCCTCCTCAGTGCTGGAATTAAGGGATTAAAGGCATTCACCATCACCGCCCAGCGTCAACTTTAAAATATTTAAATGAGGGGCAGGGGAGCTGACTCAGTTGGTAAAGTACTTACCATTCAAGCATGCCTGAACATGTAAGTTTGGATCCCTATAACCCATTCAAAGGCCAGGCACAGTGGTGGATGTCTCTAACCCTAGCACTGGGAAAGGAGACACGGTCCTAAGATCTCACTGGCCAGACAACCTAACAGAACCAGTTAGCGCCAGGCCAAGCAGGAGACCCTTCCCAAACAAACAAACAAAAGTTTGCTGGATGTGGTAGCACACAACTTTAATCCCTGCCCAGTCTATTTGGCAAATCCCAGACAAGCCAGCCAGAGCTACATACTAAAGACCCTGTCTCAAAATTAATTCATTTAGGTGGATAGCCTGGAGATGGCTGAGTTTTTAAAGGTCCTTACTGCCAAACTAGGACCCACTCGGTAGAAGGAGAACCAACCCTCCAAAGTTGTCCTCTGATCTCCACATGTGTGCCTTGGCACTCATTCCCACACACAAAAATAAATGAAATGGTTAAGTCTTAAATAAAATATTTAAATGAAGAGTCAAAAACTTTGAAGAGAATGCTTTCATAAGTACTGTAGGAATAGCCTACATTCATTGAAGACCACTAACTCAAGACTGTTTACATGGCTCTTTCCTCTGTCTCAGGTACTTGTCTTCCTCCTTCTTTATTTGATTTGACACCACCCCCCACCCCACCACCCCACCACCACCATACACCCCCCACCCCACCTCCACCACCACCATCCCCACCACTACCACCACCACCACCACCACCCTGGTCTTGTGCTCCATTTTAAATGTCTCTTCCTTCAGGTAATCGTCACTTGTCTCTCAAATCTACAAGTGTCTTAATGTTCCCATGGAATCGACCATACTTTCTCGGTTTTCTCTTAGAATACTGTAAATCAGCCCGGCAAAATAAAAACCTCATTTGCCTTAACAATTAATGTACTCACAGAGTATCAACACCTGACAAATAATAAATACTCAGTAACGATTTGATGAATACATTTTTACCAAAGAAAACATAGAGTCATTTGAGCCAGAAAAATCATTAACTAGTTATTTATTTTGCATTTTTTGAGAGAGTTTTACTATGTAGTCCATGCTAGCCCTGACCCTGCTAGAGCCAAGGCTGGCCTTGAACTCATGATTCTCCAGTCTCAGCCTCCCCTTTGATGGGACTGCAGGCATTCGTGATCACCATGCCTAGCAAGAAATCATTAACTAGTCCCAAACTTGATTTTACTTCCAGGGAACTTGATCCTTGATGAAGTTACAGAAAATAAACACAGGCATCACAGGGTGCAGTTCCTGAGCTACATCTAATCAGAGATCCAGTTACTGGATGTGATTTTCAACTTAAAAAGAAAAGAATTTTTAAATGCTAGGACTCACTTATGGAGAGAAAACCTGGCAGGATGGGAAAATGTAATGGAAAAGGTTTGCCAAGAATCAAACTGATTCTCCACTAATGGTTCTCTTGTGGGATAAAATGATAGGCAGAATAGACACTGCATCATTTTTTATACAATAAGATATCTGGTCAGTACATTAAAATTTGATGGCATTCATAAAAGCCAAACAAATCCCACTATGATTACCAGCAATCAGAAACAGGAGGAGCCCATCAGGTCAGTAGAAAATGTGATTTTTATTTAAGCACTCTATCTGCCTGGCCTCTTGAAGTGATCTTCTACTTTGAAATAGAAAACTAAATTCTAGGGACTGACTAGGAATAGGATCAGTTTTCCAAATAATCTTATATCCTGACTATGTCCTAATAATATTCACTTAGATAACTTAATCAACTAGTGCAAGTTGAGGCTTCTCTGCCTTGGAGCCTTCAGCCTTTTCTTGATGTTGCATTTGTTTAACTCTGTGAAGCTGTGTTATTGTGCCTGTCTAAAACACCTGATGGTCTAATAAAGAAATGAACAGCCAATAGGGAGACAAGAGGAAGGACAGGTGGGGCTGGCAGGCAGAGAGAATACATAGAGGGAGAAATCTGGAAAGGTCAATCAAGGAGGAGCCAGAGAAGGAGGAGGACATCAGGTGCCAGCCACCCAGCTGCACCACCAGCAACAGAGTAAGATATACAGAAGTAAGAGAATGGGAAAGGCCCAGAGGCAAAAGGTAGGTGAGATAAATTAAGGAAAACTGGCAAGAAACAAGCCAAGCTAAGGCCGGGCATTCATAATTAGGAATACGCATCCATGTAGGATTTATTTGGCAACTGGGTGGCGGCCCTCCCCCAAAAAAGAGAAAAAAACAACTAACAACAGACCAACGTTTATGATTTAGATCAAACGGACCAATGACAATTTCATGGAATTCTTAGCATGTAAAATAATGTAAAAGAAGGTTCCAAGTTTCTTAGTTCTTGGTGATTTTAATATCACTAATTGAGATGTTTAAGCTTAAGCTGTTTGTTTGCTTTGTTTTTTTTCCAATGAGTGCTAAGTATCAAACACGAATGTTATCATACACGCTACCACTCAGCTCTATTCATAAAAATGATTCTCTTCACAGTATCTCTTTGAGTTTTTTCAAGTAGATCTCGATCTCTCTCGATCTCTCTCTCTCTCTCTCTCTCTCTCCTCCAAAGGGCTGGGATTAGAGGTATGTAGCACAAGGCCTGACTTCAAACTGTATTTTAAAACAACAGAAATAGACTCACTCATGTGTAGCATCCCAATAATAGCTAATATGCCTTGCATCCTGGAGTTGCCATTTTGAAAGGTCAGGGATCCACAGCCATTAGTCATCTAGAAACCTGAGTGAAGGCCACAGGCACAGTGGCAGTTTTTAGAAGGGAGCAGGGAACACAGAGTACAAAAAGAAACATACTTTAATCTAATTCAAGTAGCAAGTGCACAGCCCCAACTCACCCTATCATACGCTCCACGATAACGCTGAAACATGTTGTCTCAACCTTGAGTTCTAATTGTAAGATCTTACAGTCCTCATACATAAAATCCATAAAGTACTCCTTTCCCTGTCCCAACTCTTAAAGTATCACCCAATACAAAGCAGCTTCCTCATTCTTTTAAGATTTATTTTAATGACGTATATATGTGCACGTGGGCACGTATGGCGTCAAACCCCCTGGAGCAGCAGCTGTAGGTGATCAGGAGCTGCCTGACACAGTAACTGAGACTGACTCGGGCCCTCTAGAAGAGAAGTGCACACTCTTAACCTCTCAGCCCCTTCTCACTCCCAGCCAGGCCAAGCTGCATGTGTACACCCACAATGAAAATTTTGTCAATTGAACCACCATAAAGCTAGAGGTAAGGTTGTTGGCTTTTTTTAAATTCATTTATGAGTGTGTGTCTGCACCTATGTGAGTGAATGCTGCATGTATATAGGTCCCTGCAGAGACCAGAGGCAGGTGTCATAGCTCTTAGAGCTGGGGTTACAGGCAGGTGTGAGCCACCTAACACTGACGCTGAGAACTGAATTTGGGTCCTCTGGAAGAGCAGTAAGCACACTGAAAATATCAAAACTCTTTTTTAAAGCAACAGCAAACGAACCCTTCTTTGATAGAGTATTTGCATTAAAACAAGAAAGCTAAATCTCTCTCTCTCAAACACACACACATACACACACACACACACACACACACACACATACACACACACACGCTTCTTTTATTGCAGATGAGATCAGCTAAGACTGCAGCCAGTTTTGGCTTCCCCCAAGAGATAACACAAGAGGAAAGGGAATGCTGGGAATAGGACTATTCTAAGCATTCCAGCCATCCAGGCTGTGTGTCCAAGTGTTGGGAAACAGCTCATTTGAAATCATGTGAGTCATACCTTTGAATCTTTAACAAGTCATGTTTTCTCTCCCACTCTCTCTCTCCTTCCTCCAGCCCTTTTCAAATACGGCATCAGGGCACAGAGAAGAGATGCTAAACCTCTCAAGGTTCCATGAAGAACTCTGTGACCCTCAAGTCATGGACTCTTACAGTCCTTTTCTGTCTCAAGTCAGGGTTAGAGTAGAGACAGGCTGAACATACAAGCAAGTGTGTTTTACAAGTACTGGTAGTTTTCAAATGTATGCTAATGCTACTGTGATGTAAAAATTATTTTAAATATTACTAAACTCATATTATCTTCTTGTTCTAATACATTCTTTTAATTAGCAGTTAAAGTCTCATTATTTGAAGGTCCTTTTGATGAAAAAAAAGTTGATAGTCACCATTCTACAGCATAATGTAATCAATAATGTAGGAATTTAAATGCCCCCACACAAAATATAATGGGACAAATACAATGAGGAAATACTTTCACTTACAAAAACAACTACCAATAACTGTCATGTGGATTTAAAAAAAGAAAGTCTGAAGTCGTTCGGCTAACATCACAACAGTAATTCTAAAAAAGGTAATAAATAACACATCACTAACAGAACCTAGGAGAACCACACACTTTCAACACAGCACAAGAGCATCACTTACAAATATATAAAGCTAACACCTATAACTAAGTAGAAAATTAGTGTAGGAGATTTTAACATATTTTAATCAAAAACTAACAGTTCCAACAGACAAATAGTAAGTAAGGCTATGAGTTGGACCCCCAATACCACAAAAAGAAAAAAAATAATAAGCATAGAAAGAAACTGAATGATTAATCAAGACTTCTCCCCAGGACAGTAGACACAAAGAGCTTTAGACATATTTTACCAACTTTCAACAGCGAATAGTCTGTATCTTATATACACTGTTGAAAGAATGAGGGAAAAAAGCTTATTTTATGAAAATAAAATAACCTTGATATAAAGCTGGACAAGAACAGATCAAGAAAATTATCGGGCAAGGTTGTTCATGAACGAAGAATCGAAGACCTTTAAAATATCAGCCACTTAGGACCAGGAAGAGGGCTCAGCTGGTAAAGGTGCTTGCCACTAAGCCTGGAACCACTTGGTGGAAGGAGAGAACCGATTCTTGCAGGGTATCCTCTGACCTCCACACCCACACCCACACTGAAACAAATGTAACAAAAAACATTTAAACACCAGATAATTAAATCAGGTATGACGGCTCACACGTGTAATCCCTGCACTCAGAACTGAAGCAGGAACAAGGGGAGACAGGCGGTCTGAGGTCTGCCAGGACTACATGGTGAGATTCTGTCTGAAATGGAAGGAGGGGGCGGGAGCACACCGCCCTAATTCAATTCATCACTGCTGTTTGGTGAGACGATCTCACCATGTGGCCTACGTAGCTCAGGATGGCTTCAAACTAGCAACTGTCCTGCCTCGAGCCCCCTGAATGTGCCACAACCTAATCGATGCTTTATAAAATCACAAGCAAATACACTTTATCCTTTAAAAAAAAAAAATAAAGAGCTGGGCAGTGCTGGTGCATGCCTTTAATCCCAGCACTCAGGAGGCAGAGGCAGGTGGATATCTGTGAGTTGAAGGTCAGCCTGGTGTACAGAGTGAGTTCCAGGACAGCCAGGGCTACACAGAGGAAACCCTGTCTAAAAAAAGAAGAAAAAAAAAAAGCAAGGATAGTTCACTATCAGAAAATTTACACTCATGTAGCAGACTACAGACTATCATAATACAGTAAAGGATAAAAGTTGTGATTCCTCAATGGATACTGAAAAAAAAATTAAATATAAAAATAAGCTGTCATGGGTTCTTTGTGTGTTTTAAAGTCATAGAGGCTAAAGGTATAATTTAGCAGAAGAATGACTGACTATTATATCATAAGTCCCTCGGTTTGATCCCCAGCACAACAAAATAAGTATTACCATGCACAGAAAATATAGACTGGAGGAGAAAAATAGCTGTCATACAGTTTTTAAAATAATTGGGATTATTTGAAGAAATCAATAAAAAACAATTTAGAGACTATAGCAGGAAGCTAACCATCACCAAACCCCACCTCACCTTTCCAGACATTTTACATCTTCTACTGTCAGAGAGTATTCTCACAAAGAGGGAGACTGTCTTAGCACACACCTTACAGTCAGACAGCCCTGGTTAGGACCCTCTGCCACTCCTGCACTGAGCTACTTTCAACAAGTTCCTGAGCTTGAGTCTGTGGTGCCTCATAAACAAAACGAAGTAGATTAAATAACAACCAGTTCACACACGGAACTGGAGAAATGGAGCTGTTTCACAGGTTCCTTTGGTTCTACTATGGGAAGAACAATAAAGATTTTAAACAATTCCAGGAAAAACAAACATACAAACTTTAAACTTTGAGAATGAATTTCTTAATCTGAGACTAGACCCATATTGGAAAAGTCAAGGTAATAATTAAAGGAATGTACCTGAACG
>CABHPQ010001674.1:910-42812 GCA_902168405.1 Peromyscus aztecus
TGGTACCTAAGGAGGCCACCGGGTCCCTCCTGACCACAGCCTCTTTCTGCTTTCACCACGGTCCTAGTCAGCGCTCACTCAGCTTTAGAATTTTGCTCTCTAACTATGGAATCCCAGGCAAAACCAATTAGCTTTGGTTGTTTCATCCACATGCACACGCACATGCCCACGTATACACACCCAGGAAGTATCATGAGCATCAACAATGACACATTAAGCTTTGTATGTATGTATTTTGCATGTATGTATATGTCTCAACGAATTGTGAGTCTCGTGGAGGCAAAAACATTTTCATGTCTGAATTTTTCTTTGAATCTGAGATAATACCCAGGACTCAGCAACTATTCAGGACCTGTTTCTTAGACGGCCCATGAGCCCTCTTTATGTACCTTGAACCCCAATGTCAACCTTAAGCCCCATGCCTTCCTGATGTTAGCATCTTAATGGCAGTTCAGTACATTATCAACCAAGACATGCTTGTGAAATGTCTAGTATGTCCAGGGCCCATGTTGATGGTACAGAAAGCACAATGTGAATACGTGGCATGCTTGCTCTCACGAAGCTGAGCGTTTATTCAGGAAGCAAGCTATAAAGACATCGAACATTAGATAGCTGGGTTATAAAGTAGAGATGAGGGGAGTTCAATACCAGCCATGTATGTATGAGGACATCCATGCTTGCACAAAGCGGTCCTTAAGGCAGGCCAAAAATGTTGTTAACCCTTTTGTGTCCTTCCCAGATGTGACTGAAATTTCTGCCTTTTCCACTCAGCAGTCCCAAACCAAGCTTCAGCTGAATTCCTGATTGTACTTCTGACCTCTGACCCGTCATTCTCTCCGCTTTCTACCTCCCCAAGGAGTAGCCACAGCTTCCAGTTGCATAAGCCATGGACTTGTCATCATTCTTGATTTCTCCCTGTGTCTCTCTTCGGTCATAATTCCTTAAAGAGGACTTCATTTTTGGCCTCACTTGCCCCCTTCATGGACTTTCTAATTCTGTAATTATGCACGTGTTCTGTGTCATTTAAATTGCTGGGAAGCAGGGCTGTGCCTGTGTCTTCCCTCCAGAGCACCCACAATATATGGAGTGGAAACTCAGTGTATTTGCTAAATAAAATGAAGACAAACCACAAACCCTGTTTTATGTCATACGTTGTCCGTATGATGTCGGGAGACATCACGGTATGAGATGTCTTTGGTTAAACCTGGCTCCCCCTGGGCCCTGGAGTCTAAGGAGTTTGCCTACACCGGGCTGCCCCACTTGCCTCCATAAATATCTGGTCCTCTTGCTGCAGACGCCTTTGCTCAACCTGGCGCCGACCGCTCTCTTCCGCCTCCCGCATGCGCCGTTGGCGCTCAGCCAGCATGGCGAAGGCGTGGATCCTCCGCTCCTCCTGCAGCCGCACCAGCTCTTTGGACAGAAAGTCAAGCATGTCGGCCAGCACTCTTCCTTCCAGGTCACCCAAATGGTTTTCAATGACCGACACCTTCAAAACAGTACGGGCTTTAAGAATGGTGGCTATGAAGTGTTGCGTGACTCAGAACGACCGAGCAAGGCGACTTCTTGTTAGAACAGCCTTAACCTGGAATGCCATGCCCCAGCGGCCCCACCCCTGGGCACTTTTTGGAAAATGTAATACAAACTTAGATCTGAGAAAGCAGATTGCCTAGTCGGTCCCCATGGTTCACAGCTCCTAAGTCATGAAGAGGACTTACTGAATCATTCGCTCAGTGACACATGCAATGTAATTTTTTTTCAATTTTATGCAGAAAGTCAGACATGAAGGAAAACAAGAAGATAACAGTGTATTCAATTTAATAAAATAGAACTTCCTAGAAATTCACCCACGAGCACTTTTAATTTTTAAATGTCTGGTCTTCTACAAGCTCGAAGAGTTTTAAAACGTTGAATAGCATGAAAGTGGAAAACCTTGGTACTTTGTAGACTTTTAATAGCTTCAAACTATTAACAATCATCTTTGGAACAGCACAGGATAGAGCTTAAATGTCCGTGTATCACTGAGATACAGTAAGGGGCCCGTGGAGTGCTGGGCCAGGAGTAAGCCGCACTGATGTATGGATATCCATGTCCTGGCTTTCACACAAGAAATGTGTTTAAGATGTGTTTCCCTGCCCTCTCCTGAGCATAAGGGAACGTCTCTTTAACACTAACCACTCTGCTCTGCGCCCCCTCTGGTTTGTGTCTAAAGGGAAGGAATAGTCTGGGGTGTCAGGGGCAATGAGGTCACTGGCTGAGGCTGTCTGTCAAGGGCAGTTGTTAGACCAGCTCCCTCATCCCCATTCTCACCCACACATACTTTCAAAGCCCTGAAGTTCAACACTTTTTGTTGTTGTTTTGTTTTTTGTTTTGTTTTGTTTTTAAACAGGAGCGCTTAAAAGGGTGAAGCTGGGGCATGTCACTCACAGCTCCTTCATGTATCAGCAGTGGATGCTCAGCCCAGAGAAGACCGGTTCTCCCTCTGTCGTCATGGACCTAAACGCTCTCACTTCCAGGGTAAGGGGCGGGTGCTAGCCTGAGCTCCACAGCTGCCTTTTCATGCCCAGCCTCATTCCTTTGCCAGGAAACGTAGCCAGGAATGCTCAGGTAAGGAAATGCAATTTGAAAGTAGACGTGCTTAGAAGGCATCACTGCTGCAGCCGTATCCTTAATTCATCACAAAGTGGAGTTGTGTTTCCCGAACAGTTTCCCACAGAAATGGAACATGTGGAACACACCCTCCCCGAGACCCCTGCACTGGGTACCTTGATACGACAAGGTTAAGTAGTCTTCGGAGGAGTGACACTTTCTCAAGAGACCTTTCCACCTAGCTTAGCTGACATGAATGTCTGCTTCACAGTTGGCTTAGCTCCACGTGCCTCCAAGGGCCAAGGAGAGCATTTTCCCCATCGTACCTCAGGACCTACTCTTTCCCTGGATATCCACGCCCTGTCCAAACATCTCCAAGACTCCAGGACCACCAGACTCAGACACTCCACATTCTCCTCATCTTTCCTCAGCCCTCCTTTTAGGTGGACTTGCACCTGCTCCCCGAAGCCCACTGAGCATCAACGCCATCGCTGTCATATAAAAAAGTAAAGCTGGCCGGGCGGTGGTGGCGCACACCTTTAATCCCAGTACTCGGGAGGCAGAGGCAGGCAGATCTCTGTGAGTTCGAGTCCAGCCTGGTCTACAGAGCGAGAACCAGGACAGGCTCCAAAGCTACACAGAGAAACCCTATCTGGAAAAACAAAACAAAGCAAAATGAAAAGCAAAACCAACCAACAAACAAAAAGTAAAGCTGTTGTCATTCCCAAGTTGGTTATTATTTGTGCTCAATTCCCATATAGCATGAAGAGTCGTGTGTTCACTAAAAGCGGGTCAAACATTGTTGCCGTAGGTACTACGACTTTAAACTGTGCAAACTGATGCATTTTTAGGTTTGGTTTATGGACACCTGGGAACAGGAGCAAATAACTACAGTGGAGTCGGGAACACTTGAGAGCAAGCACAGAGGGATGAACGCTGGATGGGTGGGGGGTTGGCTGTCATTTATGTCAGACGGTAGAGCAGGAGAGCCTGGCAAAGTCACCAAGTCATGGCGAGACAGTGACATATTTAATGGGTAGCTCAACCCAGCAAGAGCAATTCACCCGTGGCTCCAAAATTCTGCAGTAAATGTTAATGCTTTAAAAGAAATCTCATGTTGTACTTTTCTTCATGTTACTGTTGTTGTTATTATTATTCATTTAGCCATCCCGCCAATCCAGGTGTAAGGGAGTTCAGCAGCATTACTCAATGTTTACGAAAAATCGAAAGGGGAAATCTTAGAGTTGGGAAAAGCGACTTTGTTTGGTTTGGTTTTGAGGTTTCTATTTTTGAAGACGGGAGCATCCTTTCGATTCAGCGAGGGCCCACCTCACTGCTTGTGGGCTGCTACAGAATGCTGTGTGCCGGGGCTGTGGAGGGATTTTAGAATCTTCTCATGGAACGTTAGTACAGCGCTGCTCAGGACAGTAACCACTGAGGGGAAGGCGCGGCAGGGCACAGAGGGCAGAACCTTGTTCTCGTGCAGGTTCCTCTGCCGCTGCAGGGCCAGGGTCACTTGCTTCTCGGCTTTCTTCACTAGCTTCTCATCCTCCTGGAGGGCGTGGCTGGTGCGCAGCTCCAGGATCAACTCCAACCGCTTCTCCTTGCCCTCGAACATCTGCGCCAAAGCGAAAAAGAAAAACGAAAAAAAAAGAGAAAGATTTGCCTGTTACCTTGTGCCAAGACTGCCAGGGCCAAGCAATGAGCTGGGAGGCACGTGTGAGCAGCAGGTTCTGTGCCCGCTGTTCACCAACGAGAACCACTCACCCATGTGCCCTCTGTGGATGGGTGCAGGAGGGCGTGCATGGTGTGTGTGTGTGTGTGTGTGTGTGTGTGTGTGTGTGTGTG
Organism: Peromyscus aztecus; assembly: GCA_902168405.1. Lineage (NCBI taxonomy): Eukaryota > Metazoa > Chordata > Mammalia > Rodentia > Cricetidae > Peromyscus > Peromyscus aztecus. The sequence goes on from CABHPQ010001674.1 coordinate 5,345, forward strand.
TGTGTGCACGCGTGCAGACATGGTAGCAACTACAGCAAAACTAGAGTGACCATCCTCGGTTACAGAGTGAGGTCCAGGAAAGGAGCAAAGCTACACAGAGAAACCCTGTCTCAAAAAAAACCAAAAAGACAAAAAACAAAAACAAAACAAAACAACAACAACAAAACAAAAACAAAAAACAAAACAGCGGGGTGGTGGTGGCGCAGCCTTTAATCCCAGCACTCAGGAGGCAGAGCAAGGGGGATCTCAGTGAGTTTGAGACCAGCCTGGTCTATAGAGTGAGATCCAAGACAGGCACCAAAGCTACACTTAGAAGCCCGGACTCAAAAACCCAAAAAAAAAAAAAAAAAACAAAAAAAAAAAACCCGAAAACCAACAACCTGCGATGGCACTATTCTAGGCCAGTTTGCTTTTCCGATGAACTAGCCCCTTGGCTCGTAGCACACAATCTGCTCTCTGAAGGGAACTGCAAGATTGTCTGGATTAAGGAGAGGAGAGGGAAGCCCAGTGCTCAGCCAGGCGTTCACCCTGCCCTGCACAGCGGAGTCTCTCAAGAACTGAAGCCCTCAGGAGGGAAAACCGAGAAAAAGGGTTTTCAAGTGGGTTTTCAAGTGAGGTGTGCCTGCTGCGGTGGCCGAGATCATCCGGCCAAAGCTTAAAGCCAGGACCAGCACAGGGCCTGTTGGTTGTTAAGGGAACATCCCTCAGACTCAAATTACTTCCCTCTAAAATGAGAGTTCTGGTAGGAAAAAGGAAAAACAAAAAGAGAGGATACCCACAGGATATAGCGTGGGCATATAGCTCAAAACTGTAACGACTTTGTGTTTGCAGCACAGATATTGCCCACTCTATGCAAACACAAACTGTTTTAAGACATAATAGAAAATTAGGGAATTCTTCTTGGTTTGCAATGCTCTAACAGTCAAAATTCAGATAAGCAAAATTGGGGAGTTAGCAATTCCGCAGAAGAAAAAAGAGTTTGCACAGCCTGAGTTCCAACCGTGGCACAGGACGGCAGGTGATTTCTCTCGTCTTGACTGTGTGTGGCCCAGAGGGACAAGGACAGCACTAGAAGGGAGAGGGAGTTAATTCCAGAGTACCGGGGAACAGGAGAGCGAGGTGTGGGAGGGGATTCGCCTGGGCAGAGAGACAGACGCAGTCTCCACTGTTCGCTAACGCAGGAGGAACGCTGGCCGGGGGTCTGACCTACGCACCATGTTCTGCACAACTCTGCCCCGGAGTAACTTCTGCAAGTGGATCACAGCCATTTCTATGTCGCCTTCCTGAAGAGACAGAGGGAGAATTGGGGTGAGGACAGCAGCAGCTCGAGCAGCAAACACTTTGGGGGACCAAGTTCAAGCCTAAGACTTCGGTAGATGCCACAAGAATGGAAAGAGGACTGAGGTGTGGGTCTGCTGTCGTCCAACACACAGGGTCATAGATATTACCTACTCTATCGTCAAAAGTCATCATTTTAATTATGAATAATGCATCATTACGAGAGTCTAAAAGAAAGAAAAGATGGGACTGCCAAGAGAGCCACTCGCAACAACATCATTCTGAATCCACAAGTGCCGCTAATGATGTCCTTTAACACCGGGATTTTCATGGTTGCTTATGAGCGAAGAAGGAAGTAGCTAGAGTAGGGTGCTTTTCACGTGAGTTAGCCGAACTGGCAAAATCAGACGACAGTGGGCGAGAGTCATCAGCCACAGAAGTCAATTTATACCACAGTTCCGGTGCTAGGAGAGGGGAGGACCGTTTTCTTCAGGGATGTAACCCCTGCGAAGCTACCCATGCTCCAATCCACGGCCCTGCAGCCCGTGCACATACCAGACTCAGTGGCTTTAAAACAGAGCACACGCGAATTGGGAGGACATCATGGTGGAGAACAAGGGAGGAATTAGAGCAGAGAGACCCGGAAGTCCTGATCAAACTACATTATATGCATGTGTAGAATGGTGTGTCCAAAGCAGCGAAAATAAACCTGGAAATCTAATTAAGGCTGCTCAACGTACAGGCAAGTACCAGGGCAATGGCGGAGGGTTATGAGTATCGAGAGGTGTGCACAGAGTCTGCAGAGGGAGCCTTTCTTGGCTCAGCTGTGTGGAGCAGTCCAGTAGGTCTGTTTTCAGGGTCCCCACCAAAGAAAGCCATAGGCTCTGGAGATTTCTCACCCACTTGCCAACCTTCTCTGAGGAGGCACAGCAGCCATCTGAATGATCCTGTTGCCTTGGGCTCCCCAGTGCTGAGATTACAGGGGTGTGCCGCCATGCCAGGCTATCTCCTTCTCTGTCTCCCCCGCACCCCCCATCCCCTCCCTCCTCCTCCTCAGTTTTTGTAATATACATGGGGATTACCTTCTAGTAGCTACTTTTTATTCTGTGTGTTTTTACTCTTGAAAAAAACTGAAAAGTTTAGATTTCACACGGATTATATTTGTATGTGTTAGATGTTTGATACATACAAATTAAGAGGGAACTGGGGGTGGGTGGGTGAAGAGATGGGTTTCCATTTTCAACATCCACATGGCACCTCACAACCATCTGTAACTCCAGTTCCAGAGCAATCAAGTGTCCTCAATGGCCTCCATGGTCAATGCATGCATGTGGTGCACAGAAGCATGCAGGCAAAATGCCCGTATGCATAAAATAAAAAATGAAATGAATCTCAATAGAAATTTAAAAGAGAGGGAACTGATTTTAAATCAGAGCTTGAGACACTAACACTGCTAGCTCATATTCCTTTCCAACCCAAACTACCCTAAGTGTGAACTGACTGCAGTCCTGAACTCAGTGTGTCAAGTGAAAGTTTCCGACTTACCGAAGAACTCATCTCCAGTGTGGGAGTTGGGAGCCGAGTCTGAGGGAGGGGGTTCTTTTGCAGGAGTCGCAGGGGTTTCCTTCCTTCTAGGACTTTATTCTTCTTATCCAACAGCGCCTGAAAGAAATGCCAGCCAATGTCATCTCTTATTTTTCCACCTTCCTCCAGTGCCAGACTGTAGATCTGGATATCAATCTGGATCCCTATGCCTGGATTCAAGGTTAGCTGAGAAAGTACTGCCTGAGACACATGTATTCCCCCACCGTGTGCTATGACATTGCTAAGAACACATTAACCCGGGTGCTGGAGAGATGGCTCAGTGGTTAAGAGCACTGGTGTTCTTCCAGAGGACCTGGGTTCAATTCCCAGCACCCCCATGACAGCTCACAACTGTCTGTAACTCCAAGATCAGACATCTCATACAGACATACATGCAGGCAAAACACCAATGCACATAAAAGAAACAAATTAGAATACATTAATCACTGAATATATGTGGCATCTATTTTTAAATAGACTTAATTAATTTTATGTTATGAGTATGTGTGCATACCTGGGTGTACATATATTCACTCCGTGTGTGTGTGTGTGTGTGTGTGTGTGTGTGTGTGCAGAAGCCTTCAGAGGTCAGAAGTGGGAGTCAGATCCCTCACACCTGGAGTTACGGTGATTGTGAGCACTATGTAGGTGCGGGGAACTGAACCCTGGTCCTTGGCAAACCAAATCTGGGTCCTTTCCAAGAGCAGTGAGCTCTCTTAATTGCTGAGCTGTCTCTTCAGCCCCTACCTATTTTTGTACCAATTTCCATCAGAGATCTGTGGGATTTTTTTTATTTTTAAAAGGTTCTGTCCTGTGTGCACACATGTGTAAGTCCAAGCTTCTGCTTTCACACATCACTAGTTTATTGTGTTTAAATAAATATCAAAAACTAGGAGATTCTCCTGTGTAGGGAGTAGTTAAATGTTCAGTATGTTTTGCTGTTGCGGAGGAGCTGGAGAATATTGACGGCTTTTGTGTCTAAGTGGAGAGGGACTTTCCCTTTGGCCTGGAAGTGAATTTTAAAATATTAACTCATTTTCTGGTGGTAGAGCATGTGTTCTGTATTTTTACGTGTTTCCCCCTCAATGTAAATGCACCTCACTCCAAACCCAAGAGGAAAAACAGAAACAAGGATACCACAATAACGCAACACTTCCAATACCTGCAGATCCATCAGACAGGAAACATGGTCCGGCTCCTCCCAGCAGGATTAATAGAACGCTATAATGGGACCTATTTTTTTTAGTTCTTATTATCTGGTGCCAGATGTTAGGCTGTCACTTTTAGGCTATATCCTAGAATGTCTACTAAAAAGCAAGAAAGAACACAGTCTATCTAAATGGACAAACCAACAAGACTCACGCATGCACATGTTGGAATCATCAGAGATTTACAAATATCTCTGATTCCTTTGCTAAGGAAACTGATGTGGGAAGTAGACAACACACAAGGACAGAAAAGCAATGCAAAGAGAGATGAAAACATTAAAACAGAACCACAATGCAGAGTTAGAAGAGCAAAGTGCAGTAACAGAATGGAAAATGCCTTTAGTAGGCGCTAAACCAACTTAACACAGCCAAAGAATCGAATAACTTGAAAGTGTCCAACAAAAGTATCCCAGCGTGAACTGTAATAAGAAAACAAACAGAAAAGAACATCTAGGCATTGCGAGATAAGAGCAAAACGCATAACAAATGTTATACCAGATCCTAAGAAAAGAGTGGAGGAGCTGGGCATTCCTTGACAGAGGGCTTGCTGAAGCTCCGCGTGGTTCAATTCCAGCACTACACAGAAGCAGCAGTTGTGGATCACGGCCATGACGCAGCTCACAGGAGGTAGAGACAGGAAGATCTGACGATTAAACTCATCCTCAGTGACACAGGGAGTTTGAGGGCCGCCTGGGCTACATGGGCCCTGTCTGAAAAAGGAAAGGAAGATGAAGAAAAGGGAGGAAGAGGAGAGGAGAGCAAAGAAGAAAAAAAGGGAGGGAGGGAGGAAGGGAAGGAGGGGCGGGGAACAAAAGAAATATTTCAAGCAGTACTGGCTGGAACTTTCCAGAATTATTCTAAAGACCCTGCTAAGGAGCTAGGAAACTTAAGGAACACCAAACAAGATAAACCCCTCAAATAAAGACAAAAGTACAGACACAGCCTCCTTAAGTTGAAGAAAGCCCCAAACAGAGAAGACCTTGAACGACACCGGAGGGTGTGGGAATCACCACCTTTCCTACAATGACGAGGAGATGACCGCAGATTTCCAGCTAGAAGTTGCAATCGATAAGATGGTGAAGGAGAGACAAAGGCCGAGGGCGGAGTTCTGTACAGGACGAGATGAGAGTCAGGCTGGAAACTTGGCCGAGGAGTTAAGACCACATGCTGTTCTTGGCAGAGGACCAGAGTTTGGTTCCCAGCACCCACATTAGGCGGCTCACAACCACCTGTAACTCCAGCTCCAGGGTGTTTAACACCCTCTTCTGGCCACCTTGGGCACCTGCATTGATGCACACATACACACACATACAAACCACGCCACACACTCTCTTAAAACAATAAGATAAATTCCTTTTAAAAGTGAAAAGACCGAACAACCAAACGAACAACCTTTGCGCTTTGAAGGACACTGTCTGGAAGTGAAAAGATAACCCACAGAATGGGAGGATAATTTCAAAGTGATGAAGGTCTAGTCTCTAGAATATTTTTAAATTCAGTAATAAAAAGACAACTAGCCATTAAAGTGGACAAAATATTCAAACAGACATGATTTAAAAAGACATACAAATTACCAACAGGTGCCTTAAAAGATCCTTAGTGTCATCAATTGTCAGGGAAATGCAAACCAAGACCACATGGAGACACCATCTCCCTCCTATTGAAATGGCTAGAAGAAAACAGGCAACAAGAGCCAGAAAGGATGTACAGAAATGACCTGGCACACACTGCCACTGAGATAAAAATAGTGTAGTTGGCCAGGCGGCTTTAATCCCAGCACTTGGGAGGCAGAGGCAGGTGGATCTCTGTGAATTCAAGGCCGGCCTGATCTACAGAGTGAGTTCCAGAACAGGCTCCAAAACTACACAGAGAAACCCTGTCTCGAAAAACCAAAAGAAAAAAAAAAAAAGTAAAACAATTGCTGTTGACCTATGATCCTACTCCCAGAGATACATCCAAAAGAACCAAAAACAACATGTCTATCCAAAACTAGAACACAGAAGTCTACAGTATGAATAGTAGAAAGAATGAAATGCTTATCAGCTTAAGAGCGGAGAAGTAGAATGTGGCATATCCACACAATGGAATATTATGCAGTCATAAAAAAGAATGAGGACCTGGAACTGTGCTAGATATGAGTGGACCTCAAGAACACGAGGCTAGACGAATGGAGCTGGTCGAGAGATGCTTTTTGCTGTGGGACTCTCTTTGTACGGTATATTCAGAACAGACACTTCCATAAAGAGAAAGTAGAGCAGCAGAGATGGCCAGGGAATGAGAGAGAAGGACTGGAAGAGACTGCCAAGAGGTATGGGGTTTGTTTCTGGGGGATGATTGATAGTGATGACAGACACAACCTTGTGGACGTGCCACTGAGCTGTACACTTTAAAGGGTGGACTTTATTGTGCGTGGATTTTTACCTGCCTCCCCCAGCTGAAAGCAGAGGAGAAAGACCTTGGACACAAACCCTGGAGTTCACTGCTGGCAGAGCATGCCTAAAACGATCAAATTCTTCAGGCAGGAAAACATGACAGGTCAGAGACTCACCCATCTATCAAGACAGGAAGTGTGGCAGAGAGGGACCGAACAAAGGTGAAATAAAAAGACAATCTTTTGTTCTGTTCTTTCTTAATTTTTAAAATATTGTGTCATCGTGGTGTGTGTGTGTGTGTGTTTGTGTGTGTGTGTGTGTGTGTGTGCCATGTACACATGTGGCGGTCAGAGGACTACTTTGTGGAATCAGTTCTCTCCTTCAGCCTTTCTGAGGATTGAACTCGGGCTGCCAGGATTCCCCAGCAAGTACCTTTATCTGCTGAGCCATCTCCTCGGTCCCTGTTTTTGTTGTTGTTGTTTGTTTGTTTGTTTGTGTTTTCTTTTTCATCAATCAAAGAGAAAACCTTTTTTTTTTTTTAAGGAAAAAAGGTAAAAAACGTGGCAAGTGTGTTGGCATACACCTATAATCCCTGAACTTGGAAAGTGGAGGCAGGAGAATCAGGAGTTCAAGTTCTTCCTCAGCTACACAGTTATTCAAGGCCTACCTGGGCTGTGCCTTGTATCAAAGAAATCAAAAGAGAGTGAAATTGTATTGTGTGTTTAAAGCACAGTGCCAGTGAGCTGAATACAGTTATGTCCCAGGGATGAAGGGGGCCTTGGAAACAATCTGTCCCACACATCAGAGAGGCACAGTATAAAACATGTTATCTGAAGATGGGCATTTATCGATTTATAAGTATGATGACATTCTAGTCTCTCCCTCCTTTCCCTGCCCTTCTCATTGCTCTCTGTCTCACCCTCTTAGCACCGCTGAGGAATTGAGCAGGGCCTTGTCCATGCTGACTCACGCCTTCAGCCCCAAAGCCTCACTAACTTCAAAGTGTTGGTACCAAAGTGACTCTGGACTCTAACCACAGTGCCCTTAAGCTAGAAGCTCACCAGAAACTGAGTTAAAATTCCTACATATTGGGAAATTTTATAACACATTGAATACAGGGTCAGAGACACATTGGATACTTTTGGATACTAGAAATTAAGAATGGCAGACATCACATATCAAAACTAATGAGATGCAGGAAAAAAACAGTGTTTTGAAGGGACATGTTAGTTTAAATACTTATATAAATTGATGAATTATTGAAATTGATAATCTACACATTCGATTCTCCTAGTGTAGGAAAATAATCACAGAACAACTCAAAGAGAAAAAAATATAATAAATACAAGAGGAGAAAGTGGTGTGCATAAATATCTAAACCTGAGAATTCATTGTTTGGAAAAATAGTTCCAAGAAAATGAGATGCATTCCAGTAAAAAAGATTAAGCAAAAAGAGTTAAGATATAAACAATGTTACAAATGAAAAAAATGGACACGGTTATATATAAAACATAATATTATAAAAGCAATATGACCAGTGATCATTTCAAAAAATTGAACAGATGAAATGAGATTCTAAATAATATAATTCACCACAATGATGCAAAGGAGCTGTACATTCTGTCAAGCGATTGAAGCCCAGGTCAAGTTCTTTTCCATGAAGATACCACTCCTACATGGCTGTGTTTGTACGTCCTTCCACACTGAAGGGACAGATCGTCTCCGTCTTGTTTAAATTCTTCTCAGAGGAGAAGGAAGAAGGGATGCTCCCAGGTCACTTCAGGAGACCTGTTCAACTCTGGTGCCACACGTGGACAAGTTGGAAGGAAGAATAAGGGAGCCATCTCACCCACCAGCAGAGAAGCACAACGTTAAACCAGGTCCAACAAGGTGTTAACATGAGCGATGCATCTTGATCAAAGCAAGGTCAGCCTTTGATGCAGGACAGATTAGGATATGTAAAACATTGCTCTGAAAACATCGTTGAGTATCAGATAAAGTAGCATAAGCACATGATCAAAAGCTTCAGCAAATCAGGAGGGAAAGAGAGTTTCCGGAACACAATACAAAGTACAGGGAAGAAATTCTCACAGAAAATGAGACTGGTGAGCACAGTGTTCAGGAAAGGCAAACGCAGATGGAGGCATAGTAGGGGAAGAAGTATATGCGATCATTATCAAGGTGCTAAGCTCTTTCAAAGTGCATGTGAGTGTGTTCACATGTGTTTGTGTTCTTATGTGTATGTGTAGGTATATGTGCATGCTCATGTGTGTGGAAATCAGAGGTCAAACTCAGGTGTAGTTCCTTGAGAGGTTCCTCCTTGGTTTTTTCATGATCTCTCAGTGGGACCTGGAGCTTGCTGATTACACCAGGCTCGCTGGCCAATGAGCGCCAGGGATGCCGGGTCTGTTTTCTCAGTGATGGGATTATAACTACGAGTGACCACACCCAGCTTTCTTACCTGGATGCTGGGGGTTGAACTTTGGTCCTCATGCTTGCCCAGCAAGTTCTTTACAGACTGAGCCATCCCCCCAGTCCTCAAGGTCCTATTTTTTTTCCTGTAGAGTTTGGATTCCCATAGATTGTTATGTGGTACAGGAATCAGTGGAGCAAGCGAAGGTCTGTGGACAGGAGGATGTCATAAACCTGGGATTCCAAAGTGCGGCTCCTGGGCCTACAGCAACAGCAAAGCATCACCTGGAGACTTGTGAAGACCGCCCATCTCCACAGCCTCGCCTAGATCTACTGAGCAGAAATTTTGCAGGGTGGGGGTGGGGGGACGGTTGTTGAGGGGAGCCTAGAGCCTAGCAGCACATTTTAACAAGCCCTCCATGGGATTCTGATGCTAACATCTATCTGATGGCCATCAAACTTGCCATCAAACTTTCTTGCTTAGTTGACTTTTAAAACTAGATGGAAAAGAAATCAGTCACATCTCCTCTTCTTCATGGTGCGCTCACAGCAAACACAAAAGGGAGAAAACAGAACCTGTTATGGCTCTTAACAAAGTAATTCCTAATACTAGAACTTGCTAACCTTCATGGTTTCAGATTTTACCCTATACAGAGCCCAAGCGGAAACCCTTTTAGAAAGTAAGAACTTCTGGATAGAGGAAGGTGACCCCTAGAAAGGCCTGTCACAGTTTGAAGTGAAGGTGGACTTGCACGTTAGATCAGGACACGGCGGGGGGACCTCTGAGAGAGGAAGTCTAGACAGGAGAAAGGATGCAGGTTGTGTTTTGGATGCATAGTCACTGCTGCCCATGACGGAATGCAATTCAGGGTGCAGCATTCCTCCGCAGAAGTCGGAGTGAGTGGAAACGTCTGGTCTTCAGAGTCCCACTATACCTTGTGAACCTCTGCCAGCTCATAGTCCATCCGCGCGGTCCTCTTCAGAAAGCCGGCCTTGGTGGTGATGACTCTGGGCTTTGGAGCCTTGAATCTTGGTTGTGTCACAAAATCGGGGAGACATGCTTCAAGTTCCATTAACCCTGCGGGAGGAAGCGTGGGGCGTTAGTGTCCGTCCAGTGCTTACATGTAACGTGCTGAGAGTGTCCCGTGAGGTCTGGGAGCTTTGGAAGGTGCTGTCTCTTAAGAGGATGAACTGTTTCTAAAGTGTGAAGTATGTGGAGTTAGCGTCTGTTCTCAGTGACTTGGATGGTACAGTGAGAAACTATTCTAAAAGAGAAATGTGTCCTATAGAAAGTGTAACCCGTCCCCAGCAGCAAGTCTATACAGCTTTATGAGAGATGGTGCCCCCATTCTAAAGTGGGTGTTCACCAACCCATGGTATTTTGCTCTGGAGACACCAGCCAGGGCTCTAGGTTCAAGAGTTTGACTTCTAACTCGTGATCTTGGCCAGATGGTGCGTCGGCTTGTGAGCTGAACTTTTAAAAATTTAAACAAGTCTCTTGGGCTTCATAAGAGGCACAGAATTCTTCATGAATTAACTATCTGGTGACTCTGCCCTGTCTTCTAGATTTTTGACATATTTAATTTCATTATAAATATCTTGTTTGTTTCATAAACCTGGTGTAAAGCTTCGTTTTTAAATAAAAATATATTTTGAAACTTGATTGCTGGCATTTGCTTTTAGGTAGAAATCTTGCTAAGAAAGTCTGCCTGTCTCCAGCTCTGAGGGGTTGGAACCACAGACATTTGCTACTACCCCTGGCTACCACGTTCAATAGCTAACTGAATTGGCTCTTTATTAAATCATTCTACAGGGCTTTTCTCTTCTTTGAGTCTGAGTTTTTATTGCTTCCTATGAAGCTGTGTTGACAAGCAGATGAAGCCTGTTTGTTGGTGCTTTTTAAAGTATTCTATTGTTTACCTTCATAGGTTTGTTTACCTTCATAGGTGTTGAGATAGTGGTTTCTGACTACAAAGTCCTCTGAGTTGTTGTCTGGGAAACGGCCAAGGCGAGACAAAGGTCCGTAGACCTGAGATGCAAAATCGGAATACTCTCTAATGATGTCTCTCCTCTTCAGCTTCCCTTCTACATTCCTTCCTCTTCCTGCAAGTTTCCTCAGGGCTGAAACAAAAAGCACTGTCACGATTCTCTCCCAGATATTGCTCTGAATTATAAATGCCGGATAGTAAAGCAACTCTAGGTTGATTCACCAGGAGGATAGGGAACTGACGGAATTTTACCATGGCCCAGGACAGCCAGAATGCAGTAGTAGAAGCAGGTCTCCCTGCCACCTGTGTGGCTCGGACAGGCAGGGGTGGCAGAAGCTTAATCAGCAGCTAGTGTCCTCCATGTGGAGTCACGCATGCGCACATGCGCCTCCCCCTCCCCGCCCCCACACATCCCTTTGATGACGACAAGCTCTGGGATAAGAAGAAGCAGTCAATAGAAGTTAAAGTAACTGAAAGCAACCCAGAGTAAACAGAAAATAAGTGTTATGTGGACTGCTAGCTCAGCGCACCCCTTAGCGGAGGGAGCATGGCAGGTTCATGCTGGCTAACACTAGGGGTTCAGAAGGTGTCCTGGCTCATAGCTTTCAGCCTGTCTTGGTGGGTAGAGGGAGAAGGTGCGTTTGTGCATAACCAAACACTCATCTGGGGAGTCATACACTCATACTCATATGCTCTTCCTTCACGTCTCCCCATAGAGCCATCCCCTTCCCCAGCTCTCCCTAGGTCAGTGCTAACAGGGAAGTCCTGTTACAAGAGTGAGGGGTTACACTGCAGGAGGGCCCAGGGCCACTGCTGCCTTGCACCTGTTGCTTAGGGTTCATCCGCAGGGCTTTTTATGTGACTTGGAGTGCTAGAATTTGTGAAATAGTTCGCATTCGACTATTTATCTATAAAACTTACTCAAGTCCACACTAACTATGTCATGTATTGAAAAGGAAAAATGTCAACATCTAAACACATGGCCACACCTAATTTTTCCCAGGGGTGCTGGGGATCCGAACTCATGTCTTTGTGCTTGCACAGCAAGTGTGCTTAGTCACTGAGCCATCTCCCCAGCCTCTCATGTAGTCATTCTTAATCTTGCCCTGAACAAATAATAAAGTGAATATTTCTTGTTTTTTATGCACAAAATGAAAATGTATAATTAGTGGATATAGAAGCATACATATATCTGTGGCATTAAAAATTTCTTGGAGAGACGCAATTAGGAAGAAGAAAGACTAAAATATCTTAGGGGACAAGGATTAACAAAAAAACAGTTAATCACTGGGCAGTGGTAGTGCATGCCTTTAATCCCAGCACTGGGGCGGGGGGCAGAGCCAAGCGGAACCCCGTGAGTTCGAAGCCAGCCTGGTCTACAGAGAGAGCTCTAGGACAGGCACCAAAACTACACAGAGAAACTCTGTCTTGAAAAACAAAAACAAAAACAAAAAACAAAAAACAAACAAACAAACAAAAACAAAACAAAAATACAGTCAATCAATAGACTTTCTAAGCAGAGACTTGGGCTACGAATGTAGGGAACCTAATATCAACACTGGCATGTGTGCGTGTGCCGATAACTCAACTGCTTGTTAGAACACAGTCCCCTGACTTTCTTAGCCATTGTCCAATGCCCACCTTTCAAAAGTAACTCCTCTCTCTCCCTTGCCTGTGGGATACACTAGGACCAAATCAGAACCCCATCACAGCTCAGTGAGACTCGGTCAAAGCCCCAAAGCCCAGTTCCCACCCTGGCCGGCTCGCGCCACATTATTACTTGATACGTGTGTGCGCTGGATCTGCGCCACCCTGGCCTCCTTCGCCTCCTGCAGTTTACACCACTGGGCGTTCAGGTGCCTCAGGTCCACCTCATTCTGGTTCTCCTCACGCCTCTTCAGCAGCTGCTTCAGAACCTCCAGTCGCAGCTCCTGCAGTCTTGGGGTGGGTTGAAGAGTATTACTGTCTCAAACCGGGAGGTCTAGTTGAGAGCCACAGCAGGCCCTTCCTGTGGGCATCATATTCATGTGCTTTACAAAGACCAGTGCGGCCAACAAAAAAAAAAAAAAAAAAAAAAAGGGACAAGTGAGTTGAAATCCAGGGGAGGACACTCCCGCAGCAGTGGGAGCGTGGGGAAGGGGGAGCGCGCATGTGCACAGTCCGGAAGACCAAGCAGGCCGATGGGGTAAGAGACTGGTTCTCTAAGCACCTGAACCTACAGAACAAGAGATTTGTCTGTCGACGGTTCTAGGCTAAGAGTTAAGAGAGGGAGTGAAGAAAGCTGGGGTAGCAAGCGATCTTGAGACAGGGCTGGTCCCCACACATAGTGGGAACTCCGCCATTGACCTTTTAAAATCTGTGCTCTCTGCTCCTGTGTTCTCTGGCTGCCTTGCTTACAAATCCAACCCCACGCAGGTGATGGTGAAGTCTGTGACCCAGCTACTTCAGAACCACCGTTGGTGGGCCTACTTAGACCCCCTGCTGTCTCCGCTGATCTCAAAACAGACCAAACAAACCCAGCTCATTCCAGTCTACCCCTGCCTCCCGCCTGCCTCCCCTCTTTCGGTCTTTCCTCTTCTAGAAGCTTCTTGCTCCATTCCACCACCGCTCTCTCCTAACCTGCCCTCCCAGCTGATGGTCTCCTTCCTTCCAGTCTCTGCTCCAAATGGCTGTCAAGCGTTTCCTGGTCCAAACTGAGCTCTGCACACGCCTCACTCCCGCTTGGAAATCCATTCACTAATTGCGCACTCATCTGCCCAGTGCTTATGAGGTGCCCACCGGGTGCCAGGTAGGACAACCACGGACAAACAAGACACACTGCTGGCAGACAGGCTCACAAGCCAACCCTACCACCCAAGATCAGTCCCAGGCCGGGAGAGGGACAAGCAGGTTAGAAGTGCGGGGAGGAAACCTGGTGTGGGGTTTGCCACGCTGAGAAAGGGGAGGTCCAGCCTCAACCCGGGAGCTGAAACGGTTCAAAAGGCCTTGGGGAGCCTGGAGTGGTATGCACACCAGCCTGTGGAAGGCTGAGCAGGAGGACACAAGTTCAAAGCCAGCCTGGACTACACAGGGAAATTCCATCTCAGAAAAGGCCAAGGGCAGAGAGAGGACGGACCTTCTCTAAGTGCAAGGAGGAGGGTGGAGCCAGGTGATACGTGCTTTTGAGAGGCAGATGCTTTTAACATGAAGCCACCCGGCAACAGTCTCCCTGCTTCCTAGAGTGAAGGATATATAGTCACAGGTTACAGGATGAACTGGGACCAACAGGGGGTCTTATATACTGGGTCCCGTAACATTGTAAAGAAGCTGCACAAGTCACATCACCTAGTGATGGCGTAGTCACTGAGATGCCATAGCTGAACACGCTGTTCCCATTTATGGTGATGCTGCTGTAAACAGATGTCCTGGGCAGCCAGCCCCGTGAAAGCGCAGCAAATACAATAATGTACAGCACTTGGTAATGGTTAACAACCCACTATGGAGGCTGGCAGGTTTACTCTGCTTGTTTATTGTTATTTAATTAATTTATTCATTTAGAGACAGGGCCTCATGTAGGCCAGGATGACCTCAAACGCAATACGCCATCACAGGTGGTCTTGAACTCCTGATCTTCCCTGCCTCAGCCTGCTGACTGCTGACATTACAGGCCTAAACCTCCAGGCCAGGCTTTTATTATTGTTTTTACTGTGTTATTTGGAAAGTTTATTGTAAGAATTCACTGCCATGTTATGCTGGCGGCAAGCCTCATACACCTCATACATATCACATCTTCAATCGCATCGAAGGGCCGCACTGAGTGACCAATAACTGCCCAGGTTGACGAAGTGTACTCTGAGATTCATGAGCAGTGGGCTCACTAACAGCACATTTCTCAGAACACATCCCACTGTGAAGCAGGCAGTGGCTGTACCAGGTGGTACCAGAGTCACCTCTCCAATTTCCTCTTACTTCGGTTTCTTCCGTTGCAAAATGGAGATAATAGTACCTCCCCCACGAGGTTGTTGTGGGCGCTAAATGAGTAAGTGCCCACCAGCTTCTCAAGCTTAAGTGTGAAACACAACTATCTGGGAGGTTTGCTCCGGCGTGGACTGATGAGTCTAACCCCCTGATTGAGTAGGCTTTGGATGAGCCTTCTGATTGGTTTAATAAAGAGCTGAATGGCCAATAGCTGCACAGGAGAGGCTAGGCAGGATTTCCAGACGAGAGAGGAAGAGGAGGAGGAATCTAGGCACGGATTTTGCTACAGACTCTGAAGATGTCAGACATACGGAGGTAACCGAGCCACATGGTAGAATGTAGATTATAAAGGACAGGTTAATTGAAGCTATAAGAGCTAGTGGGAAAAAGCCTAAGCTAAGGCTAAGCTTTCATAATCAATATAGTATCCGAGGCACTACTGGGGAGCTGGAGGTCCCACAAAACATAGTCTGACAACCAAGTTTGCACACCTTTCCTCTTCATCATCACGGACATTAACGGCTTCTTGCTCTCCCTACAGCATTCTCAGGTGCCACCTCTCCCAAGTCTCTCGTCTCCAAGAGCTCTTCCCTTAGCTGGGTTCCGCTAGCATTCGTACACAGCCCAGAACATTGCCTGGTACCTGCCTAGGGGAGGGGGACAGACTCTTACCTCATCCTCTGGCCCCTCTTCACCCTCAGCCCCAACAGGCCACAAGCAGCTCCGCCGAGGCCCAGAAACTGTGCATTTACCCAGCTTCACCATCTCACAGGGCAGAGCCCCTGCACACGGGGTGGGGAGGGGAGGGACTTGAAGCACGTTTATTAAAATTGGACTCAGTTTTAAATTGCCTTCTGAGGTGATTGATCACCCTGGCCAGAAATATTCTAAACATGTGCCTTCTTACATTCCTCTCCAAAGACCAGCAACCAATTTCGATGTCTACAGACCACAGAGTACGCTGAGTATGCCTGCCACACATACTGTCTTCCAATGAATTGTCAGCTTTTTCCAAAACTTCACATAGTCTCGATTCAGGCTTGATCAAAGAGGAATTGGAAGAAAAAATTCAGCAACGGACTGAGTCCTCTCTTGGCCCTTCTCTTGTATGTTAGGGGCTTTAATAGCGCTGCTGTGGAGCAGCACAGGCCTCAGTATAAACTGAAACAGCCTGCCAGCCTCAGCAAGGGCCTTCCCTGCATGCTTGGTAAGGAGTCTTGGTTCCTAAATAGTTTCTCATCATTTCTAGACATCAACAACAACCTCATTGCCAAAACATATCAGGAGAATGTGCTCAAAGCACATTATACACGTGTTGAAATGGCCTTATGTGATGCAATACAACAACAATCACCGTCGTCTTCATCATCAACAGCAGCAGCAGCAGCACTACCATAGGATAAAATGATTGAGAACTGAAGAAGTTCCTAGACATAGTGTCATTGATGCACGTCGCCACACAAACTCTTCTCTTCATGGACAAAGTCTCCACAATTTGCCTTTCCAGTGGGAATCCGCTCCAGCTAGAACTCAGGCATCCTATGGAACCTTGGGGGGTGGGAATGAGGGGGCTGTCTAGGAGGCTGTTTGGTGGGACACAGGGGTCAGCTGCTGAGGTGTGGTGGTTCTGGGAATGAACGGAGGAGGAAATCTCCAAGATGCTTTGCAGAAATCCCTGGGACTCTGTGACAGACAGGAAAAGTCTGAGCAGTTGTCCAGCTCCTAGGTTTCATGTTGAGCTTCACAGATGGAGGGCAGTACACCTCTTCGTGACAGTGTGAAAATGACACAGAGCCTGAGCGCCACGCCATGAGTGGGTGACTGCTCCCCAAAGAACTAGGAGCCCCATTTCCTGTGTGCTCAGGTTGAGAATTATTTTTAAACAGGTATTTGGGGGAACTGCTTCCAGGCAAAAAATAAATAAATAAGTGAAGTGGCCACCTAGCACTTGGGAGGCAGAGGCAGGCAGATCTCCAGGTTCAAGGACAGCCTGGTCTACAGAGCGAGATCCAGGTCAGCCAGGGCTACGCAGAGAAACCTTGTCTCAAAAAACCAAAATAATAATAATAGTAATAATAATAATAATAATAGTGATGGTAGAAATAATGATGATGATAATCATAACAGCAACAATAATAATATAATAAAATGTAGAACATTGCTCTCACCAACGTCCAGGAGCCAGAGAACCTACTTTTCAATCTCCCCCTCTCTGAAGGCCCACTCCTTCCTCTCCATGGCGTTCATCATCTTCCTCCTCTTCTCAATCTGGAAGCTGTCGTTGAGTGGGGGCAGAGTGGTTTCCCACACACGCTTCTCCCGGGCCCGTTCTATCATCTCTACCTCGGCTTGTCCCGCTGGGAGACCTCGGCCTGCAGAGGTGGGTGTCACAGCTCAGGAACACGGGGCGCACCCACCAGCCAGCACCGTCTGCCTTCCTCCTGCCCTGCTCTGAAGCCAAGGGCTAGGCTCCAGCACGACGTCACTGGGAAAGGCCCCCCCGGGGGGGGGGGTGCCTCAAAGCTTGTGTGACCTGCGCCTTTCGTGCCTCCTCTTACTGAGGCAGAGGTTGTTTGGTTGTCAAATTGTGGTGATATTGTGTTCCCCAAAATATTGTGTACTTTAATAAACTTATCTGGGGCCAGAGACAGAACAGCCACAATATTAAACATGAGGATAGGCAGTGGTAGCACACGCCTTTAATCCTAGCATTCCAGAGATAGAAATCCCTCTGGATCTCTGTGAGTTCAAGGCCACATTGGAAACAGCCATGGTGACCCACGCCTTTAATCCCAGAAAGCCAGCCTTTCATCCCAGGGAGTGGTGGTAGAAAGGAGAAAGGTATATAAGGCGTGAGGACCAGAAACTAAAGGCATTTGCCCTGGAGAGGCATTTGCCCTGGAGAGGCATTTGCCCTGGAGAGGCAATTGGCCTGGAGAAGCAGTGGGCTGGTTAAGCATTCAGGCTTCTAGCAGTGGTTCAGCTGAGACCCATTCTGGATGAAGACTCAGAGGCCTCCAGTCTGAGGAAACAAGACCAGCTGAGGATCCAGCGAGGTGAGATAGCTGTGGCTTGTTCTGTCTCTCTGACCTTCCAGTGTTCACCCCAATAACTGGCCTCAGGTTTGATTTTATAAGACTCTCTAAGATTCATGCTACATCGAATATTGTCTTAAGATGTGTTACATTTGTTTATGCTGTGGAACATTTGTTCAATGATGCAAAGATGTGTTGCGTTCTTTTATGTTGCATTTGTTTAACTCTGTGAAGCTGTGTTACTGTGCCTGTCTAAAATGCCTGATTGGTCTAATAAAGAGCTGAACGGCCAATAGCGAGGCAGGAGAAAGGATAGGCAGGGCTGGCAGGCAGAGAGAATGAATAGGTGGAGAAATTTGGGAAGAAAAGATCAAGGAACGAGAAAAGGAGGAGAGGACTCAAGGGGCCAGCTACCCAGCTACACAGCCAGCAACGGAGTAAGAAAGAATGAAAGGTATAGAGAACAGAGAAAGATAAAAGCCCAGAGGCAAAAGAAAAGCTGGCTGGAAAAAAAGCCAAGCTAATGTCAGGCATTTATAAGTGATAATGAGGCTCTGTGTGTATTTACTTGGGAGCTGGGTGGCGCCCCCCAAGAGTAAAAGGGCTAAGAGTAAAAAACAAGCAGCAATATTGCTTGGGTTGCACATGTTCAAGGAAAGCACTGTGGGAATGGTCGATGCCCACAAACGATCAGACCTTAGAATGTCCTGTGCTAGACAAGTCCATGTTCTAAAATGCAGAGGGGGCTGGGGAGATGGCTCAGTGGTTAGGAGCACTGGCCTATCTTCTAAAGGATACAGGTTCAGTTCTCAGCATCCATCTCAAAACCATCTGGAACTCCAGTTCTGGAGGGTCTGGCACCTCTGCGGGCACTGTCCACATGTGGTGCACAGACATATATGCAGGCAAAACACCCACACATTTAAAATAAAAACACATAAAATTTCTAGAAAATGTTAAATGCAGAGGGGGAAATAGATCAGAGATCAGGAATTTGTTAAATGAAAGTTAAAAAGAAACATACTTTTTAAAAATAACAGATGAAGAAATGACCATTAGCTGATACGATTCCTTGCATTTTGTCCCCTATTGTGAATATACAGTCTAGGACTATGCCTCACCTCCACCTTTAAGAGTTCGAATACCGATGGAGGCATTTACAGCTCCTGAGCAGCTCAGAGACACAAGCCAAGACCTAGCTCAACGTAGCCTTCTCTGGCACAGGTTTTGGGGACGCAGTTGCACATTCTGTGGCTAGCGGATCTAAGCACAGCTGTGACTTGGTGCATTACCTTCATAGGACCAAAAACTACCAAAGGAAATAGGTGTCGGGTGAGTTTCCTGTTTAATATTTTTTTTCATTTTAAAAATAATTATCCAGAAAAGTCTAAAGAAAAAAATATGTTTCGACCACATACAATGAGTTACGTCTTAATTTTCAGTTCTATTTCTTCCAAGTCTCGTTTACTCATCAGTGGAAATACTGTCAATTCATTTAATGTATGAAGAAATATATACGTTTAAAGAAATGAGTAGGGCCTGGAAAGAAGGCTCAGCAGTTAGGAGTGCACGCTGTTCTTGCAGATGACCAGAGTCTGGCTCCCAGCACCTAAATCAGGCAGCTCACAACAGCCTGTAACTCCAGCTCCAAGGGATCCAACGCTATCTTTTGGCTCCACAGGCCCCTGAACTCACATGCACACACCCTCCCCATGCCCTCCCACAACTGCATAATTATAATTTTTAATCTAAGTAAAATATGTCCTTAGAAGAAAAGGTAATGGCTTAAAAAGAAATGGATAATCCCATGTTTAATATATATAAAATATATATATATATATATATATATGGTATTTCTGTAGGATTTTGTTTAGTAATTTAAACAAAAGGTATGAAAATGCCATATTCATATTAGGCAGCTGTAGTATATATCAAATATCTTTGCCTTTCATAATGGAAGAAATTTAAAAATGAAAAATAAAGTTAAATATTCTTTTAATCACCATAGCGAGCCCTGTTCTCCTCTTCCCTCTCCCAAGAAAAACACAGAGGAATTTAGAGTATTCTTCCCAACCTTGGCGTTTTGTGACTCTGTGGAGGTTCATGTGTCTATGACTTATGATAAGTTACATTTTTTTGTTTCGTTTTGTTTCCAGACAGGGTTTCACTGTGTAGCCCTGGCTGTCCTGGAACTCACTCTGTAGCCCAGGCTGGCCTGAAACTCACAGAGATCCACCTGCCTCTGCCTCCCGAGTGCTGGGATTAAAGGTGTGCACTACCACCTCCCGGTGATAAATTACACTTTTAATCACTTACAATATAGCAAGAACTGTTCAAATTTATTTACTCTTCAATAAACTTCTATCACAGAAGTATAATGATTCCTGTTTTGCAAATAAAGAAACCAAGGGGCTAAAAAGTCGCCTGAAGTGGAGGTCGGGGTCAAGGGCAGCAGTCTATTTTATGTTCTTGTGATTGACGTTTATTCCCCCAATAGGGCAGGAATCAGAGACCAGATTTGATTCAGAGATGAAACAAAAAGAACTACATGAAAACAAATGAACTGATTTTAAAAACAGTCACGTGCAAAGCATGATCCATGTGTTAGTCTGGAAAGCCATTACACATGTATTATTCTGAAACTTGTCTTTACTCAGTTCCATGGTGGGGGCACTTGACTGCACTCACAGAGAGATCTAGGACTTCATCCGGTTTAGGCGCGCATCTCTAATGGACACCTGGATTGTCTACATCTACATCTACACAAGGCTGCAACGAACATCCCTGCTCTGTCTCACTGTATGTGCCCAGTGTGAGCTCACCCCTGCTCTGTCTCACTGTGTGTGCCCAATGTGAGCTCACCCCTGCTCTGTCTCACTGTGTGTGCCCAATGTGAGCTTCTCTAGGATTCTTAGGAGAAATGTTCCAATTTGTAAGCTAGAACATAAAATAGGATTGCTTTAATCCTGGAAACTGCTAAATCTACCCTCCCGGGGTCCACTCTCTCCCAAAGGGCTGGTAGTCAACCTCAGTTACCCCTGCAGGCTTTACAAATACAGAGAGCTAACTTACACAGGACAGTTAGAGTAGGAGTTGGGATTTCATTCAGAGTTACTTGAAGGTTTAGCTCATTAAGGGAAAAAAAAATCATATCTGTTTGAGCATGAGTTTCCCACTTACAAGCATGGTTTACTTCTGCCTTAATCACACCTCTGTAGGCCTGAAGGACCATTTTTAATTTTTTCTATAAAGTCTTGGCATGTCTAGTCATTAAGTGATAAAGCACATTATTATTTGTTACAGTTATGCTGTGACCTTTCCCAAGAACTTTTCTGATTACATGCTGCTCATGCAGTGACGTTATTGGTCTTTTTTGCACATCGATTTCATGGTCAGCTCTCCTGTGGATCATTCTTTTTAGATCTGATATTTAGTGAGTTGTTTTGAGACAGGGTCTCACTATGTAACACTGGCTAGCCTGGAACTCACAGAGGTCTACTTATCTCTGCTTTTTGAGTGCTGAGATTAAAGGTGTGCACTGCCTCAGTGGCCTTTTATTAGTTTTTTTTTAATATGCCACATTTTATTTTATGGGCATGGGTATCGTTTTGCCTGCATGCGTAACTATGTACCACTTGCATGCGTGGCCAGAAGAAGGTGTCCTATTCCCTGAAACTGAAGGTACAGATGATTTTGAGGTACCGTGTAGGTCCTGGGAGTTGAACCCAGGTCCTTTGGAAGATCAGTGTTCTTAACCACTGAGCCATCACCCCAGACCCTTATTAAGGTTTTGGATGAACACTGTCTGCAAATAAAAATAGTTTTGCTGCTGCTGGATGACCCTTATCTCATTTTCTCTTCTACCTTGTTGCATTCTGGAACCCACCTTTGTTTTCAATAAATCTCTAGCCACTTGTTTTCTTTTGAGAAATGTCTATTCGGGCTCCTTGCCCATTTTTAAATAAGGTTATGTTTTCTTGCCGTTGAATAGTTTGCAGTCCTTGTATAGTCTGAAGACGGAGACCAGCCCCTCCCTAATAGTTTACATGCAAATATTTTCTCCCAATACTTGAGTTATCACTTCACCGTATAAACCAGAACTGCCTGAATATGCGTCATTCCCAGGAACTCAGTATCATGTACTACTATCTGCAATATTCAGTGACAATTACCAACTCACCCCAAGTCAGGCTAGCCAGGGTCAAGAGCTCAGGAATAGTGTCTTGACACACGACGTATTCTGGAGTGTACGGATCTGTTTGCACATCTGAATCCCGGTAATCGGTCTGAGTGCCCACAGTAGACTTTGAAGGGATGACGGCATACTTGGAAGATTCAGGAGAAAAAACAAATGGTTCTAGCCTAGGAGGGTAAAATTAAAGGCGGAAACTCAACGTGAACATCTAAAATACTACAGAACCAGGTAAAAACAAGTGTTTGAGCTTTATTAAGCCCATCCCCTCTGTAAATGCTCACAGGCACCAAGAGTCCAGAATGACTAAGTGTGCCCCACAATTCTTAGAGAATAACCTGGTTGACAGTGAGTGGACAGAAACACCGGGATCTCCTCATGAAAGCGGTTGTGTGGGAGACAGCTAGAGATGGCTTTTGGGTGGGGGTCTTGTGTCCACACTTCCGGACCTGTTCAGCATTGCTAGAGTCCCTGCTTCAGCTCTGCTCTTAGGTGTATCCCCACTTAGCTGTTTCCCTACAGAAATGCAGAGGAGAGAATGCGCGTGGAAGGAAGCGGGCGCTAGAAGCCACTTGCCTTTGTGGACGGTGACTCCTGAATGAAGGCTGGAGTAACAGGGTGAGCATGTGCAACAGTTAGCAAATGCCTTCCACAACAGGCAACTCCAGATTTTTGTTTCAACACTGCCAAAAGCATATCATATGCCAGATAGATAGAGAGTATAAGGGGCCAGTGAGCTAGTTCAGTGGGTAAAGGAGCGTGCCAACAAGCTTGATGACCTGAGTTTGATCTCTGGAACTCACATGACGGAAGGGCAGAACTGATTCCCACTTGTTGTCCAGTGTCACACGTGTGCTCCCACACCCACATAAAAACACCACCACCCACACCGGGCGGCAGCGGCACACGCCTTTAATCCCAGCACTTGGGAGGCAGAGCCAGGCGGATCTCTGTGAGTTCAAGGCCAGCCTGGTCTACAGGGCAAGGACAGGCACCAAAACTACACAGAGAAACACTGTCTCGAAAAAAACAAAACAAAACAAAAACAAAACAAAAAAAACAAAATAAATAAGTAAAAGTGTTTTTCTTTTGTTTTGTTATCATACATAGCCAGGTATGGTGGCACACACCTGTAATCCAGGACTAGGGAGATAGGGACCTAATGAGTTGGAGGCCAAATCTGGCTATATAGCAAGAAGCTGTCTCAAAAAAAATTGCACAAGTAAAAATATTTATATTGGGCCAGGGAGGTGGCTTAGGGGTAAGAGTGTTCGCCGAGCAAGCCTGATGACTTGAGTTTGATGCCCGGAGCCCACTGCAGGGGCATGCGTCTGTAACCCCAGCCCTCCTAGTGGAAGATAAGAGACAGAGAAAGAAACAGCAGGGAGCTCAAGGGCCAGCTAGCCTGGAACACACTGCACACAGAGACCCTCCCTCAGTTAGCCTGGAGCACACTGCACACAGAGACCCTCCCTCGGGTAGCCTGGAGCACACTGCACACAGAGACCCTCCCTCAACAAGAGAGAATGAGAGCCTGACTCTCAGAAGTTGTCCCCTGACATCCATGGACAGGCATGGCACACCTGTGCCCATACTCACACACATACATAGACAGAGGAACAGACAGATAAGTAGATGTTAAACTTCAAAAAAGGTCTGAAAAGTGTACCATCCTTGAGTATAGGCCTTTTAATGCATGGCTTATAAAAGAAATAAGAGCTAAGCTCAAAATTCCAGACTTGGAATATCATATTTTTAAAGTATGAATAGCAAACTTGAAAATAGGGTGTGCAACATTTATGATAAAGTGTTAGATATCCTCTCTATTTAAGAAGCCCCTAGAAATCAATAAGACAATTGACAGTTCCACAGAAAGGCGACCACGAATCCGAAAGGAGAACTTCTAACAGATGCACGAAGAGATAATGCACCCAACAGAAAGCAGAGGAAGGTGAAATGGATACTGTTTGAGGCAACTTCCTCATACGTAAAGGTTTAAAGGATGGAGAGGGTCCAGCTTCATGAGTTAGAAGGAAGCAGACTCCAACAAAAATGGTTGGTTTATTTGTTTTGGATTTTTGTTTTGAATTTTTTTTTTTGAGACAAGGTCTCATATAGCCCAGGTTGGCCTTGAACTTATGGCAATCTTTCTGCCTCAACCTCCAGAGTGATGATGATTAATATGAGTTTGAGGCCAGCCTTAGTCCTGAGCTGGGGTTCATAGCATGGGGCAGCCTGAGCTACACTGCCTTAAGAAACTATCTGTCTAAAAATGTAAAAATGCATACATATATTTAATGGAATTTATGCAGCTATTCAAATAGTAATCTAACACTGTTTATAGCTTCTTCTGTTTTCGTCAAAAATTATGCTATTAACGTCTTTTTCAAAAATAACTGGACACTAGTATTATACTATCCCAGAGTATATGGAAGTTTATACAAAAGCAACCCCAAAATGCCATGATTCATTGAAAATGAGAAGGCACTCCCACTACTAAATGGTATAAACAGTAAGATTACTTTTCGATGTTTTCTTTCTTTTTTTTTTTGCCACTCCATATGGGCCTGGGGGGGCCATTTTTTATTCAAACCTCACTCCACTTTCTGACTCCCATAGGCTTGTAACCTTAACATAATGCAGAATGCATGTGGTCCAATTCAAAAGTCCCCATAGTCTGTAACAGTCTCAAACTTGTTTAAAAGGCCAAAGTCTCTTCTGAGACTCATGAAATCTTTTTCTTTTCTTTTTTCTTTTTCTTTTTTTTTAAACAGTGCTCAGAGTGCTGTTTTCTATTTTTTTCCACTCTTTTTTTTTTCATTTTACATACCAACCACAGATCCCCCTCTCATCCCTCCTCCCGCTCCACCTCCCCACCTTCCCCCCATCTCATTTTTATGTAATAGTGCCTATCTGTAATCCTGGCACTCAGAAGGCTGAGGCAGGAGATTCATGCATTCAAGGACACCCAGAGCTACATGTCAAAACTATCTTAAATGGGGAAAATGGGGATACAGCTCAGCGATAGAATGCTTTCCTAGCATGCCCAAGTGTCTTTATGTTATCCCAATCACAAAAGAGTTACAACCACACATCTGAACTATCTGATCCAATGTGGTTAGAGTATGATAAGGCCACCGCAGCTCTTCAGAGGACAGTTTCTGATGCCGAGGCTGTTCTTAGGAGAGTCCAGGAAAGGGATGGAAAAGAGGAAGTCTTCTCAGACAGAACACCTGTGGTAACTTCCTGTGCAATTTCCTTGCTGATTTTCTTCAAACTATGACCTCCCACCGTTTCTGTTGGCTTTAGGGGAAGGTAAAGCAAGAGCAGCCTCTTCCTACCTCTTCCTCAGCCTTGACCAGGACTCAGACTGCCCCCCCCCTTCCAAACTCCTCATGGCTCCCCGGTTGGCCCTTGCTGTGTCCCGGCTGGTCCTCAGGGTTGGATGCTCTGGTGTTGGAATCTTAGAGTAGCCGCTGTGGCTGTTTCCAGGCCTGCACTTCTCCTGTACCAGTTCCGGGGGACAAGAGCTGACACTGCTGTAGCCGTCGTAGGCGAGAGGGACAGCATTTGTAGGCACAGTTTTGCCCTGAAAATAACGCCATTTGTTCCTTGCACTGTGCTCTCAACGTGTCTCGCTCCTTTATGTGAAATAAACCTTTATACACCAACAAGTGTGTATTCTAGGGAAACAAAAGAGGACACGTGAAGTACGTGTGTGTGTGTGTGTGTGTGTGTGTGTGTGTGTGTGTGTGTGTGTTAGGGATGAAAAACTTAATTCCAGTTTTGATGGTACTCAAAGGTGGAGTCCCTTGGAAGCGTAAGCCTTCATGGATGGACTGGAATCTTATCCATGTGCCAGAGTTAATGACTTAGGGCCCTTTGCCCTCCCACTTCTCAGTATGTGTGAGCATAGCTTCCCCCTTTCCCCATATGAAGACATAGCGGAGAGCTCTCACCAGACACTCAATGCTGGTTCTCCGGTCTTAGACTTCCTAGCCTCCAAAAACGCGAGAAATGAATCTCTATTACTTATAAATCACTCACTCCTTAGTTTATGACAATTGGTTACAGCAGCACAGATAACTCGTTATCAGAAACATATTTTATGTCATAACCATTATATCCATACAGACAAGGGCCATTCATCTTTATTAAACAGAGGGTATATAAAACAGCAGCCTATGTCTGATGCTTGGCTACTTCTATTCTTTTTAAGTGTTCCCCATGACCCACTAGAAAAGTCGTAGAACAATATTACTCAGACCTTGGCACCCAGAAAGCCACCCGCGGGACCAGGAAGGCTCCTGTCTATGGTGGTCAGTGGTTCATAGGTTGCACAGTATTGATCTAGAGAGCTGTCTTCCTGAAGTAAACGTGAAGTGAATGAAGAGGTGAGAGAGTTTCGAAACAAAGTCACTTACTTGGATGTTGCTAAGACAACACTGAGTGGCATCTGTTGAAGAAATGGAAGGAAGGGCCTGGGAGGAAAAGGGGGAACGAACACACGTGAGAGTTTCGTACTGGCTCAAGCTTTCTGCTTACTTTAATAGTTCTTCCCTAAAAAATCAACGAGCTTGACTAAACCAAAAAGAAGTTGGCAATATTCAAAGTTGTGTGTATACGAAACTACTGGAGATGTTCTTGTTTAAAATGCAAATTCCCAGATCTGGCCCAGGAGATCCAGGCAGTATCAGGTGCAGCTGGGGACTCTGCATCCTCAGTCGCATGCTGCCGTCTCCTCCGCAGCCACGCCCTCAGAAACATGTCTGCACTTGGGCCTCAAGTACCTATCAGTCTCCAGCAACTTCTCGAGTTCTTGAGACCTTCTGAAATGACCAAGGCCTTCATTTGAAGCTTCCTCCTCCTCCCAAGAGCCTAAGAATTTGCATCTATTTTAGATAAGAAATTAAATTTCTCAAAAAAAAAAAAAACCCAACCAGTCAGTATCGGAACATCTCCATCAGGAAATGTTTATATATGATACTGTGGATCAGAAATTCACCTTTGAAAGGAAGCTTATTCAGATGTGGTATCAAGATTATTTCCCAACCCAAGATTGGCAAGGCTATCCTCATTTTAGATTAGTCCACCTTGAGTATATGACTGTCACAGGAATAGGAGTTACAAATGAAATAAAGAAACTCTTTTAACTGGGTTTGAGCAACATTCACAAGTATTGTCCATTTGGACACATTTAGCAATTTCTCCTACACTGTGATTTCAAGATATATGTTATATTTGACTTCATTTGATGACTATGTTTTGTTAGCAACTATACATCCTTTGTTGCCATGGGTAACTCATATGTCCTCCCTTTATGTCTATTGTGAAGATTAGATAACATTCAAGTAAAGAACTGAATGTGACGACTGGTGGGCTGCACCCACCTAAGAATGTAACTGCTGCCCCCACCCTCAGGACGGCTCCTAATAGCCTCCGGGCTCTAACATTTATTACCCTTCGCTTTCTACCTGTCAAAGAATTTGTAGCGATTCCTTCCAGAAATTTCTGGATCTTCGTACTCTTCCTTGGGTTTCTGGAAAGAAGCATCCATTCTAAAATGAAGCAGAGAAATATATTCATTGTCTCTACATGTCGTGTTTCTGGGTGTTGGGACAGAGAGTGCACCTAGCTGTCCGCCTTAGACTAGACAGATATACTGGGTCTGGTAAAAGGAAAAAAATCAGAGTTGGGAAACAAGTAGATTTATAAAATCCCAAATACAAAAATAGTCACTTTTAATGCAAATAGCAGAGTTTCAGAGACTAATTCGATGCCCTGTCGGGGACACATTATTATTTATTAGCTTACCATGACTTACTTGCAAGTCATTTACATAATCAAGATTTCAAGAGATTTATTTTTGAAGGTGCTTTACTCGTAAGTCTCAAAAACAAAAAACAAGAAAAAAAAACCAACCATAGTTTAGGTTCCATCAAAAAAAATCTCTTGGAATTTCTGAAGTGAGCCAAAGGAACAACAGACTGGACCATCCATGTCTTTGATGGTGAGCTGTCCTTTAACATACCATAAACACACATGCCAACCTTCTGAGGACTTTTAACCATGTATAAATATTGTTTAATTGTAAATATATTTACATACATATTTATATAAATATAAACATTTGTAAATAAATATATAAACATAAAATAATATACCCATATATGGTTAGTAATATGTATTAATTATCATATAAACATATATCTTATCATTTATTTATTTAATATATGTATATGTTTTATAAATAGTTATAAAATTAATATATACTAATATGTGGTTAGTAAATATAACACTTATAGGTATAAAATGTATGGCTTTTGCTTCTTAACCAGCCCTGTTTTAGAAAGAGGGATTTACATCACAGCTAGAAGTTTTCAAATTATGCAGAGTAGTTACAATTTCTAAAAATAACAATACGTTCATTAAAAACCTGTTTTGGAGCAGGACCCCCCCCCCCCATACTTACGCAGCATGGAGCCAGAGGACGTCTCTGTGTTTGGCTTCTTGTCCCCTCCATTCTCTATTGATAAACGGTGGGACGGGGTCTGACTTGCTCCAGTACATAGAACATCGCGGATAATGAAACAGGTTACTGAACATGGACCTAAAGTTGGGAACTTTTCTCTAATGTTAGGAAAGTGAGGCAGAGAGGAAAAGGTCAAAATTATATGGTCAGCTTTTCTAATACAACTTAATTATGTCGTAAGCTTTTTCAAAAGTACAGAACAATGTATCTAGCAGGAGAGGAGGAGTTACTTGTACTTGCAGAGACTATCTCTAAGAGGATGCTCGAAAAGCTGGCAGCAATAGTTATGTGGCGGGTGCAGGGACTATATTATTCTGTACTGTGCATGCTTTACCACTACTTAAATTTTCTAACATGGGTGCATACATCATTTCCATTGACTTAGCTTATGGGTCTCTCTCTCTCTTTCTCTCTCTCTCCCTCCCTCCCTCTCTCTCTCTCTCCCTCCACTTCTCGGTGTGTGTGTGTGTACATGAATCCAGGTGTCCACAGAGGCCAGATGACCATCCAATCCCACAGAAATGGAGTTATAGGCCACTCAGTCACAGGTGGTTGAGTCACCACACGTGGTTGTTGGGAACTGAGCTCCCATCCTCTTGCAAGAGCTGTGAGCACTGTGAACCTCTGAGCCATCTCTCCAGTCCAGCCTATGGGTTCCTTGTTCACTCTTACTTAAGCCTTGCAATGAGCTACATGTATTAACATGCCTGGTCCCTGTAATCATAGTGCAGTAATTCCTACAGTACCCAAAGTCCTGATGGATCCATCTGGTTAGTACAGATGTCAAACCAGACGCTTCACATCGATCGGGTTGTGCTAGTGGATAAATTAGACTTACCAGTCTGCTTCGAACCAGGGTGGCTTGGATATTCGCCTGTGCATGGTCTCGCTCACTGGACACAATAAATAACGGGTCTGTAAAGCAGTAAAGTGAGAGGAAGAATAAAACGTGTTTACCTCTCCAGTGAGAATACTGGGAAAGAAGGCAGATTTCTCCCGTGTATCTCTCTGGCTTTTATTTATTTTTTTCTATTTTTAATTGAAAATAGATTTTTTTCATACGATATATTCTTTTTTTTTTTTGGTTGTTTCGAGACAGGGTTTCTCTGTGTAGCTTTGCGCCTTTCCTGGAACTCGCTTTGGAGACCAGACTGGCCTCGAACTCACAGAGATCCGCCTGCCTCTGCCTCCCGAGTGCTGGGATTAAAGGCCTGCGCCACCACCGCCCGGCCATACAATATATTCTGATTAAGGTTTTCCCTCTTCCAACTCCTCCAGCTCCTCCTCCCCTCCCACCCAAATCCACACCCTTTCTTTCTCTCTCTCTCTTTAGAAAACAAACAGGCATCTGAAAAATAATAATGGAGTAAAATAAGATAAAATAAAAGCAAACAAATTGGAATAAGATAAAACAAATGGAAGAAAAAGACCCAAAGAAAAAGCACAAGAAACACATATAAAGGCGTGCACACACACACACACACACGTTTGCTTGCTACATAGAAATCCCATTAAAAACACAAAAATGGAAACCATGATATATCTCAAAAGATCTGCAAGGGAAAACAAAAAGCCCTACCAAAGCATTATGGGACAAAGGACTTCCAAAAATGCCACTGTATTTATTTTTTTGGTTGGCCATCTATGGCTGGGCATGGGGCCTGCCCTTAGGTGTGGTTTATACATCCACTGAGACTCTGTTGGAGAGAACTAATTTTTCCTTTGTGAGTGGTTATCAGGTGGAGACAGCTTCTGGGCTAGGGTTGGGGGCTTGTGTCCACTTTCCCTCTCAGCACTGGGACCCCGTCTGGCTTGGACCCAGGCATGCTTGTGCATGCTACCACAATCCCTGTGGTTTCATATGAGTATCAGTCCTGCTGTGTTTAGAAGGCCTTGTTTTCCTGGTGTCCTCCATCCCCTCCGGCTCTCACAATCTTTCCACCTCCTCTTCCTCAGAATTCCCTGAGGAGAGGGATTTGATGCAGACATCCCATGTAGGACTGAGTGTTCCAAGGTCTCTTACTCTCGGCATATTGTTCCTTTGTGGGTCTCTGTGTTTATGTCCTTCTACTGCAGGAGGAAACTTCTCTGATGATGGTTGGACAAAACACTGATATGTGAGGATAGCAGAATGTCATTAAGAGTCATTTGCTGCCGGGTGGTGGTGGTGCATGCCTTTAATCCCAGCACTTGGGAGGCAGAGGCAGGTGGATCTCTATGAGTTCGAGGTCAGCCTGGTCTACAGAGCAAGATCCAGGAAAGGCGCAAAGCTACACAGAGAAACCCTGTCTCGAAAAACCAAGAAAAAAAAAAAAGTCATTTGCTACATTCCTTTATCAGAACAGCAGTATTTTATTTTCCCCTAGGTTCATGACCTGTCTAGTCTCAGGTTCTTGGCTGCCTGAGCAGCATTGGAGATAGGTTCCAGCTCAGGGAGCGAGCCTCAGTCCAACCAGATATTGGTTGGTCGCTCCCACAAGCTTTGTGCCACTGCTGTACGTTTTGAAAATGATTTGCTTTGCATTTGTTTATTTGCCACTGCTCATGTGCAGACGCAAAAGGACAACTTGCGGGAGCCAGTTCTCTCCTTGACCCATGTAGTTTCTATGGAGGAAACCCAGGTCATCAGACCCTTACATATTGAGCTATCTCACTGACCCTCTCTCCTTTTCAACACCGAGTCTTGCTATGCTGTCCAGGCTAGCCTGGAGCTCCTGGATGCAGGAGATCTTCCTGTCTCTGCCTCCTGAGCAGGAAGGAAGGACTGGAGGCAAGTGCCAGTATGCCTGGCTTGCAATTTCTTAACTGGAAAGCAAATTAGAGAGTTTAGACATCACTTAACTGTAGCAGCTGATGGTCCTGTTACCCTCTCCCATCTAGCAGGGAATCTGTTTGATGTGTTTCTTTCCTGGGAATTCCAATTCAGCTTATGGAATTGGAATGCAAACAAAAAGCCGATCGTATTTCAAGCACAATACCCTACATACTCCTTTTTTTCCCCCTATGAATGGATTTCTTTTGGGGTCTGGGTCACCTAAAAAATACTTCAAGAGGAGGAATCTTGTCTATGGACACTATTCCCATTTTCAGTCAAAAGAACAAATTTAGCCGTGCAGAGAAGACGGTTCACTCAGCAAAGTGTTTGGGCACAAGCATGAGGAAGCGAGTTCAGATCCCAGCACACACATAAAAAGCCAGCACAGCAGCCTGGGTGCTTGTAACCCAGAACTGGGGAGGGGGGGCCAGAAGGATCCCCGGGGCAGTCCAGCAGAATCTGTGAGCTCAAGGTCCCGTGAGACCTTGTCTTAAAAAATAAGGTGGAGACCAACTGAGGAGGGCTTCCAGTCTTGATTTCTACCCCTCTCCCACCACACACACACACACACACACACACACACACACACACACACACACACACAGAGGGTAGATAAATTAAGAACCATTTTCCATATTCAGTACACTGGAAGGATGCAAACAGCATGCCCTCTTGAGAATTATAGACATGGCAAGAAAATATCGCTCTCTAATAAGAAATAAATAATATCAGCCATCTTTAGAATTTATCCCTTAGATTTATAAAGACTCTGTGTCGATGATGGGCTCAAGTTATCTCTCCAAAGGTCAATAACTGATTAACCCCATACTATAAGTACCTGCTCACTGAGTATATCTTTAATGATGAAGGGCACTGGAGACTGAGTGTATTATTTATTAAAAATCAAGCCATGGGAGGCCTGAGAGATGGCTCAGCTATTATGAGCACTTGTTGCTACTCTAGCTGCAAGTCTAGAGTCTAGCAGAAGGCTCGGGTTCCATTCCAGCACCCGTGAGGTGGCTCACATCTGTAACTCCAGTTCTAGGGGATCTGATGCCCTTTTCTGACCTCCAAGAGTATCGGGCACACACATGGTACACATACATACAATGCAGGCAAACACTCATACACATAAAATAAATAAATAAATAGATAAATAAATAAATAAATAAATCCTATTTTTTAAAAAGAAATCAAACAACGTGACACTAAATTCATAAGCAGCTTTCTGAGAGACATTTGATTTCCCAAGTAGATTTGTCCCTAGGGAAACAAATATCCTGGGCCAAACATTTATTAGATTTATTTCCTGAGATGAAATCAGGAGTGACAAAGTAGACCACTGGGCAGACCATGTGAGCAGTCACTGCACAGCCCAGGCCAAGGAAAATGGATCTTATGGATGTTTTATGGGAATCCAAAGGGACATAGTTGTAAAGAATGTTAGGTTCGGGCGACAGCTTTGTTCTACAGCGAGCAAAATCAGAAAAAGAAAACATCGTGCTTACATGGTTGCAATCGCTGTAGCAGTAAATCCAATAACTTAGTTAACACTTGCATTCCTAACATTGTGTACCGGCACTAGGAATAGGTTCGAGAAGTCTACAAACATGAATGGACCAGGAGAAATAGACCACAAGTGGAAAATCAGGGCGTGAACATAAACTGGAGCTTGATTAGCCCTGGGGGAATCAGTTCACCAGGTCTATTAACAATGTTTTGATAGATAAAAAGGTTGAAAGGAAACAAAAGGCCTCTGAAAACAAACAGGGGAGAAATTGGCACCTGTTTACCCAGAACACTGAATTTGGAGCTGTCCAGGCAGGGAGATCATTTCCACTGCACATTGTATGCAGTTTGAATGCGGGCACGTTGCCTGACTTTCTAGCTCTGTAGGTCATTTCATACTTTTTCCGAATGAGCATCCAAAACCTCAGACCAGGTTTCAGGAGGATAAACTATCAGGAGAACAAAGGTGACCCCTCCTGTTGCTTGGAGAAGGTGAGCGCACCTGTGGCGCTGCAGAGCGCCTCGCGGCCACCTGCGTGCAACTATGGGGTCGGGGACAGAGGGTTTGTCCTGAAGCTAGGTTTTTTGGTTTGTTTGTTTGCTTGCTTGTTGTTGTTGTTGTTGTTTCACTCACCACACCCCTACCAAGACACTGTAGCCCCCCCCCCCGGAGGAGTGGCTAGCCCTTACCGTACAGGAAATCGTATGCTCGACTGGCAGTGCTGCCCTTGGCCCTCGAACCCTCGCACCGGTACCGAAACCCCTGAAGCTTGGTCTTGGGCTCCTGGGTGGTCACTGTGCGGCTCATGGTGCTGCCTCTTTCCTCCCGCCAGCAGAACACCAGCTATGGGAGGCTTGGTAGCTTGGGTGCGCCGTAGCTATGGCAACCTCGGATGCACACGCCGGGATAAGGGGCGGGGCGAGTTTCAGGAGGCGGGGCGGCAGGGCTGGGAGGGGTGGGATGGGGTGGGGGCGGGGTCTAGAAGGGCAGTTTGAAGAGGCAGGTTGCAGGGGAAGAATGGATGGATGTGGGGATGCAAGGCGGACAGACCTGGCAGGATGAAGAGGCGGGATGCGGGGCGCCCTGAGGAACTGGGAACTGGAAAGAAGGAGGCGAGAGAAAGGGGAAACGCTGGCGTGGAAAGAAGTGGGGCTAGGAAGAGGGGGCTCGGGGGAGGATGGCCTCGCTTGCGCCCAGCAAGGGTCCACGTCAAGTGCTGGGAAAAGGGCCACTCT
This sequence comes from Peromyscus aztecus, assembly GCA_902168405.1. NCBI lineage: Eukaryota > Metazoa > Chordata > Mammalia > Rodentia > Cricetidae > Peromyscus > Peromyscus aztecus. Next base: position 39,463 of record CABHPQ010001674.1, read on the forward strand.
AGAAAACCAAGACCAATTTGCTACTGACGGCCTTCGCCACCAGTCTCTTTCGGAGACCCCTGGGAGGTCTCGTAACCTTCTGAAAGCCCCTTTCCACGAGATCGAGGAATCCAAGCTCTTAAATACTGGGCCTTGGTTCAGTAACCAAGAGCATATCAGCTTCAGAGTCGGCCAGGACATCAGTAATTGAAAATCTGTCTCCAGGCTGCTGCCCTTGGCGTTAGAGCAGATGCGGACACTTCGGCCCACGCATAGTAGGCTCTGCTTCTAAAAAAAAAAAAAAAAAAAAAAAAAAACGAGGAAAACTAAAGAGGCAAAAAATGGGTCAGCTATTGAGAGTCCTCAGAACCTTTTGCCCACGGTCCATTCTTCTTTTTAAAAGAAATTTCATTCATCACTTTACCTTAAAAGTAACCAGTATCTCAAATTAATAACGTTGTTTACTCATTAATTAATTCATTCATTATTTTTGTGTGCTGCAAATTGAATTTAGGGCCTCACATATGCTACAAGCATTCCCCTACTGAGATACACTCTAGCCCAAGTAATAGATTAAAGAAATAATTACTATTATCACAGCTAGCAAAGTTAATACAAATTCTTTTGTTCAAGCATGTAGTACACATTCAAATTTATGTGGTTGACTCAAAGAAAGATGTTATTGTTGGATTGTCTCAAAGATTTTTTTAAAGTCCTCATTTTGTTCTAGAACAGTGTTTCTGGCATTTTGTAATTTAAAAAAAAACTTTCTTAAACCAACATGGCTATCCTGAATACAGATCATAAAGATAAGATAAATGCTGGATTATTTTTCTTTTTTCTTTTTTCTTTTTTTTCAGATCCTGCCTCAAGTTTATTTGTAAAAACAGCACGGGGTCCTGATCATCTGCAAATAGTGTGTAGGTGTGTCACACCAGTCCATCTGTCTGGCAGACAGAAGGCCCTTTTCGATGGGGCCTTCACAGGGACCTGGGCACCTTTGGGAGCCTGAGCTGGAGCTGAGGCCTCTGCCTTGGTTTAGCCTTGGGCTTTGGTTGGCAGAGCCTACGACCCTTGGCCATGCAGTTTCTAATCCGCTTCCCTTCCCGAGCTTGGGGTGAGCAACTAAAGCAAGACGGCTGAGCTTGCGCCTGGGGCCCTTTGGCATCTTGGGCTTAACCGCCTTGGGCTTCACAAGGGCCCTGATGGCCTCTGCACGCGCACTCCCTGCCTTTGCGTTGTTGGCCTGCATCTTCTTCAGGCCTTTCTTGTTGAGCTTCTTGGCAAAGCGCATGTTCCTCAGGAACTTGGGGTCCACCCCCTTAAGAGATTCCTATCTTTGTGACCGGAGTTTCTTGATATCATTTCTGTGCCATTTTCGGGACTGGTTGTGTGTGGCGTGGTTCTTGGACTTGACCAAGTCAGAACGGTAGCCAGCGGCCCCCCTGGATTATTTTTCTTATGCATTAAAGTCAGAGAAATGAGCAGGGTGTGTTACTGCATGCCTTTAACCCCGCCTGAGGCAGGTGTATCTCTGTGAGTTTGGAGCCATAACGCTTTATTGTTTTTAGTGTTCCTGCTCTGGCTGCATGCACTTCCACATATCTGACATTCTAATTAGCTTGAACTTCACAGCTTTCAAAATAATATTTTGCTTTAGATCATATTTTGGGAACCTGCTGAATTTTTTTTTTCCTTCTGAATTTTGGTTCATGGACTCACAACTATAGAAATGAGGGAATTTTCCCGGACCAGGAACTTAAGGTAATAATTCAACACTTCTCTCCATTTTGGGATCTATTCCACACAGTCTATGTCTGAAGTTTATCTTCAGATAATTAACTGACCTGTGGTAAAGTCCGAAGGTGACCCCCAGGACCCTGGGCCCTTGGGACTTGTGCTCTGGTGGGTGTGTCCAGCCTTGTGACCTTACAACATGGTGTGGTCATTTCTCTCTGAAAAGGTCGCACTCCAGCAACTGAGTTTTTAAAAAAAAAGCCCAAAAAGGTCTCCATATGGGGTCCTCTGCAGGTACAAGACCATGCAAGCCAGACAACCTGAGTTTGATCCCCAGAATTCACGTAAAGGTAGAAGGATAGAACCAACTATACAAAGCTGTCCTCTGACCTCCACATGCTCACACAGCAAGGGTCTCCCCCCAATCACACACACGGTACTAATAAAATACTTTTAAAAAATTCAGTGATTTGAGCAAGTTCAGATTAGGATGCCTTCATAACTGTCCTGGACTGGGTGCTCATGGGTTTGAGTTGAGCATGCCTCAGAGTCCTGTGCGAGACCTACTCCTTTAGTATTATATTAGGACTTGTCTTAACCAAAAGGTTCTGCAAACCATGGTGGGAACTAAGTGGCTATGTGATTGATTCTTTTACAGAGACCTTTAATATTTATTTTGCTCTCTCTTCATAAGGGATTTTCGAGGAAACAAGTGACCACGCTGGGAAACCTCACATTGCAAAGAACTTGCAAATGGCCTCTAGGAGCTGAGGTGGCCTCCAGCTGATGACCAGAAAGAAGCCAAAGCCCTCACCCCTAAAATAGCAAGAGACCGAATTTTTCTAATACCCGACGTGAGACTGGGAACATACGCATCTTCACTGGAACCTCAGATAAAATAGAAACCTCTACCAGTCTTAACTGCAATCTAGTAAAAACCCTGAAGCTGCGCCCCGACTCCTGGCCTATAGAAACAGTGAGGTGACGAATGTCTGCTACCTTTAGGCTGTGATAATAATGTTACATAGATGTCCTGGTGCCATGGGGCTGTTAAGTGCACATGACTTAAACAACAGATACTCATTTCTCACAAGGCATCTAGAATGTCTAACATAAGGAAGGTGCAAGTCAGGTTTGTTCCTGATAAGTGCTACCTTCTTGTTCTGTTCTGTTCTCATATGACATCATCGAGGGGGACAGTGACGAGTCTCCTCTTATAAGGGTCCAAATCCCATCACGGAGACTCCATTCTATGACTTCATTGCCCTTAACTACCACGGTGGAGACTAGGACTTCATTTGGGCCAGACATAAACATTACATCCAGAGTAAACAATAAATGACTAATGGACGGCCTTCATGAAGTTAGGTTCTAGTCATTTAGTATAGTTGCATAAAAGAAACTCCAGTACTGGAAAGGGATGCTTGTTAATGAAACTCAGTTAAAAGGAAAGATTTGATCATGTTGAGAGAACTCTCCACAGGGGCTAATTTCCGTTGTGTCTTGCAAGGCAGAGAGGGCTCTGTCTGTCCTTGTCCCTTTGAGTAAGAAACAATGTTGGGTGATAGAGGCAGCATTGCCCTTTAAGCAGAAGTGTGTGTGTGTGTGTGTGTGTGTGTGTGTGTGTGTGTGTG
>CABHPQ010001675.1:286-24857 GCA_902168405.1 Peromyscus aztecus
AAAAGAAAGAAAGAAAGAAAGAAAGAAAGAAAGAAAGAAAGAAAGAAAGAAAGAAAGAAAGAAAGGCAGGCTGAACAAGCAAGCCTTGGGGACCAAAATCAAGTAAGCAGCTCTCCCCCATGGTTTCTGCATCGGTTGGTTCCTGCCTCTAGGTTCCAGCCCTGAAACATTCTGTAATGTCCCTCCATGAAGGGCTGTGAGCTGTAAGGTGAAACAAACCCGGTTTTCCTCAAGTTGCTTTTGGCCATGGTGTTTAGCTCAGCAGAAGAAGTGACTAATACACTTACCTACTGACCACAAGGCTATCTATCTTTTCAGTTATTAGTCTGCTGTGAAAAATCAACTCAGGTGTGACTTTGAACTCAGCTAAGAAGAAATGAAACAGGTGTGTACTTCCCACAGGCATTCTGCAGGCCAAGGCCTTTTAGCCCTACCCTGAATAAGTCAGTGACACAGCCTTTGCTGTGTTCTTTGACACCAGCGCGTCCTGCTGAACACCAATCAGTGAATAGAGATATATGAAATCCCAGAGCTAAGAGAGATGTAGAACGTGCCCTCTCAGTTCACAGAAGGGAACACTCAGGATCAGAGAGGTGCAGTGGCCTGACCCGGGTCACCTGGTACAGTAGAGGCAGAGATGGGACTAGATGTTCTGACTTGGAGCTTTCATGACTTCAAGCTTTGCATGGACCAGCACGTCACTCTTGCCTGTGACAACACTCTCTGTTACTGAACTAATTATATGTTCATTTCCTCCATGGCTGTTTTCTTAGTTATAAACCCTTCCCTTACCCAAATGGTGATTACAGGTGCCTGTAAATACACTAGGATTGTATATTCATTTATTTTAAAGTTGCTTTCTGCACGTTAAAAAGTACCTTTGGCTGTATTGAGGGCTCATAAATGGAGACAGTTAAACTGACATGCCATTAGTCTGCAAGCAAAGGTGTCATGGGAGGCAGCATCAATTAATTTGTTGATAGGATTTGCTGGAAGAGTCTTGCAGTCTGGGCATCCAATGCCTGTGATGGTTCTTCTCTGAAGCACATTTTGTACTCTTAAGGGAATTTGTACTGACATTGGTGTAGATCATTGTATTTACTAAACTGGATGCTCTTACCACATTTCCTTTTATTCTACCACCTTAACCGAGTGCTGCTGTGTGCCCGGCTGTAGGACCTATTACAGTGGGCAAGACACATCCTCTCTTGCCTTCTGTAGCACATACATTTGCTCCAGACAATAAACATGCAAATTAATATATGATATGCCTTTCAGACAGTGACAAAAGCAATAGGGTAGAGAATGGCCAGAGGAGGGATGGCTCTCTATTTTTCCAGTGAGGCCAGGAATAGCCCCTGTGGCAGGTCAAGTTCACTGGGCATCTGACTCAGATTGTGATTAGCAGGGTGAGGTTCTTCGCAGAGCTCTTTCAGGATTAGGGTTTTTTGGTCAGTATAGGAAGATTTCAGATGGTAGAGAAAGATGCTGGGTCAGTATGTAGTCACAGAAAAGCTAAAGGGAGTTGGGAAGCCTATAGAAAATCTTGGATGGAGCTGGAGGCCAAGGCTCACTAGACTCTTCCATTGTCAGTATTACATTAATCTCTGTGGGCTTCTCTCTCTCTCTCTCTCTCTCTCTCTCTCTCTCTCTCTCTCTCTCTGTGTGTGTGTGTGTGTGTGTGTGTGTGTGTGTGATTTTGAACTGAGGGAAATACGATGATGGCCCAGCTATGAGGGAAGAAGACTTCAATACTGAAAAGGGGACCTCCCAAGTGTCCTACCACCTCTCTGAGCAGGATATGAGATGAGATATGAAACTGGATAGAGTGATCTCATCTAGTCTTGGGGTCAAGATTTTCATTGCCAGCTGATATCCCTGTTTATCTCCCAGGAGCTCAAAGAGATCAAGTGGCCTTCTCCAAGTGACCTGGCTACCAGAATGCAGCCTTGGTGTCTTCTATCTAATGTGACCTGGACCTGGATATATCTTGTTCCCACTAACGCCTGTGAGTGTGAAAACATTAAGGGCATGCACTTCTATAAACATTTTCAGAAACTTTCTGCTGGCATAGTATAGAGGAATGGTCTCTGCATTTCAATGTACAGTTTAGGGGCAGAAACAACCTCATCAAGCCGTGTTTGCATCTTTACTCAGCTAAGTGGTTAAATATATTACTGCAGAATAGAGCTTTAGAACTTAGGACAGATTTTAGAGAATATGTTGACAACATAATTTTTAAAAAGTGGAACAAATTTTGTGAAGTATTTATTACTTAACATGACTGCAGCCATGACAAACATCTGCACATGTTTTCAGCCTTCTAACCCCTAAACTTTCTTTGGTTTCAGGTATGAGTGGGGAGTGCCAGCATGTCATGAGCCTTACAGGCAATTGCTCATAGTTTGTTTCATGACTGACTTTCATTCATCCTTCGACCCATCTAGTTCATCATCTGTGTAGGGCAGGCTTCAGCCAGATAATAGTATCTTATGTTTCACCTTCCTTCGTAGTTTTAAAAGTGTCTGTGTGGGGTGGCTTCATTCTGTCCTTGCAGATACTGGGAAATGTGGATCTGGGTTCCCTTTTCACAGATAAAGGAGTCGAAGCCCTGAGAAGTAAACGGCCCAGGTGTAGCCACTAAACTTGAGTCTTGCAGTACAAGATGGAACCACCTATCCATGGCCTCTCCATTCCCAGAGCCTAAGGTAGGTTTCTTGAGGTAGGGGGTCCAGAGATGTGAGAATAAAGACGATACAGGCATGAGGAAGCAAGAGCCAGTGGCTGCTCTCAACTCTTGAGACAAGTCATTTAGCATCCCTGGACCCTGGTTTCCTTGTTGAAGTAACAGAACAGAAGTTGGTTACCCTCTAGAACTTTCCTCTGATTTAAGGAATCATCAAAGACAAAGAAAAATCTCAATAAACGCAAGGAGCTAGCGACGTGGCAGTGGATCATCATGTTCTCCCAGGCCTGTGACCGTCACAAGGACACTATGATGTCCCCTTCCTTTGCATCCTTACCAGTGGCTGGAACACCTTCATTTTGAATACTTCACTGCTCAGGTAGCTGTTGAATTGCTTGCTACCAACATCACTGTTTTACACATAATGGTGAACAGACTGAAGAGATCAAATTAAATCCATTTCCACTTTAGGGTGGGAAATCTGTTTGGAACAATCAGGAGGGTTTGGAGCATCAAGCATGGCTTTTCAATTGCTATCAAATGGTAAATTGCTTAATGTCAATTGGCATTAAGTGGACCGATTTGTACCCAATTAATCCACCAGGGTTGAGAAGGAAGAAAACAATTTCATTTAGCTAGATTATTCTTCACTGGCTTCTTCCTGTGTGGAGCTCCCAGCAGTTCGCAGACATTTTCTTGTGCCTATTCTTCGCCTGCACAGTGAGCTGTCCCCCAACCCCATCCCACCCCACCGCACCCCGCACCCCTTGTTGGGAAAGACAGGCTGTTAGCTACTTATTTTAGCTTTTTCCATGCTTCAGAGCCTCGCTCAGGAAATGGCTGTCGCAGATCCCTGATGAAACACATTACTAGTGTTAAAGAGTTAATGCAGCTTTCAGAAACATCTCATTTCTAACCAGAGCTTGACTTTAGTCCCAGACAAAGCTGGCATGTTTGCTGAATTGATGTGCTTACACACACACACACACACACACACACACACACACACCCACCCACACACACACACACACAAAACAAAGAGGCAGTAGTATTGGGCGACAAGTCACAGGGTAGATATCTCAGAGACTCTGCATGATAATGACAAACACACACAGAGGAAATGCAGGTCCCCAGTTCCAGCCAGCTGACAGGTGGCACACAGAAACCAAGCTAAACCTGCCTGGGGGAGATGGCCCAAATGAAAGGAGGCCTCCTGAGTCTATACTGGGCCATGGAAGCCTGAGGAGGTAAGACAGCAGCAGCCTTGTTTTCCCCTAGACTTTATGCTCCCATTGCTTGGTAATTTACATTTATATAGACTCAAGCTCTAGGTTCTAAATGGCTTTGCTGGGATACATGGATGGAGTACCACTGTGTATAAGCAGCAGGCTCTGTGCGCATAAACAAAAGCTGGCCATCTATATTTAAGTGACAGCATGTGGCTCAGTTTTAACTTGGTCACTTGAAGTCATACTACACTTGAATGAAATTTCCCTGAGGCTTTTCAGGGCAGCGCCTTTCATCTGACTGCATTTTCATGCAAGATGGTTCTTCATTGTCCTTCCTCTGGTGACTTATGCACCATCAGACACAGATGGAATGTGACTCACAAAGACACAGGGGATGGCTCTCTTTCTATCTAAATCTAAGATGTGCCTTCCACCTCTCCCCAGGTGAGGAGAAGGCACACAGGAATCTCTGTGTAAATTGTCAAGTACTAACAGGGTGCTGGAATCTTTTACCTCTGTGGATAGAATCGGCTTTACTCCGCAGGATGGAGGAGCAGAAGGCCTGGGCTGAGCGGAGGTGATATAAGTTAGGGGTGGGGAATTTTAGACACAACAGTGAACGTCACTTTCAAATCTAAGTTGGAGGCACCCTGGTTCTGCTTGCTCAAGTCAGTGGTTAAGGAGGGAGGCACATCTGTCTGGGTGTCTGTCATCCATGACTGACTGCCAGGGTCCTTCAACATTTCTGGTTGTCTAGTCTGAGGTCCCTGCCTCTCCCTCAGTAGAAAACAATACCCTTAAAAGCATAGGAAGGGCTGCACTTCAGCTCTAAATATGCAAGTAGCCAGAGGACCTTCAATAGGGTCATGGGGAGGACTGAAAATGACGTTATATAAACAAGAGCCTTGGTACCTCCAAGAGGCCGTGTCCACGTACATAAATACCCAAGCAGAAGCATGGTGTTTGGTTCTCTTTGGAGCATAGCTCTCAGAATGGCCTTGAGCTTGCTGCTACTGAGGTCTGGCTACTGAATCTAAGATGTTCTCTCTATGAACACTGAAGGACCCTCCGAAATGAAATATAAACTGCTGCTTCTCATAGCCTCCCTTGAACCTTCTGTACAGGTGCTGGGCTGTTTTGCCCCACAGCTCCTCAATCACATCCTATTGGAATTTTAGCTGGGAGAAGTCTTTGTTAAGGGATAGTTGGTTTTCTGTTATAAAGGGTTAGCATCATGCTTGATCTGTCCTCAGTAGTACTGACAGCATCCTCCTTTTGTAATGCTAGTAAACAAACAAACAACAAACTCCATTTTGACATTTTTGCTAAATGTCCCTGTGGGGAAGAGGGTAGATGATGCCTGGTTGAAAACCATCTCCTTAACCTATGAGCTCTGGGGGAACAGATTCGATTTTCTTTAAAGTTGTAACATTGTGCCAATTTACCTTCCTATCCGGCTCTCATAGGCACACAGTGAGAAGCATCCGGGTGAAGTGGAATCAAACAGCCAAGTTTCCCTCCAGTATGAGCGCTGCCTCCTTCTCACCATCGTGTCCCAGTTATGGAGACCCAGTGGCAAGGCAGACAAAGTGTGTCCTTGCTGGGAAGCAGTCTCAGCCTCAAGGGGGAAATAAGTGTTGACACAGAACATGTCATGACCATGTCATCTGATGCCGATGTCATCAGAGGGCCAAATGAAGCTCTTCCAGATGGCCATAGAACCCCAAAATTACACGATGGGGAGAGTAGAGTCCAGAGATTATGAGATGGAGGAAGAGAGGCATGCATTTACACATCTCTGTGTCTGTTTGTCTATCTCTTTCTAGGTCCTTTTCCTTTATCTCCATCCTTAGCTGGAGACTTGTTCACAACATAATTCTCCCTGAACTTTGGGGTTCTTGACATTCTCGTATCTCAGGCTTCCTGTAGATTTTCTTTGTGCATATGAGTTTATGTGTGTGTATGTGTGTACATGTTATTATGCCCATGTGTGTCTGCATGTTCATATACACCTGTGTGTAGGTGTGTGTGTGTGTGTGTGTGTGTGTGTGTGTGTGTGTGTGTGTGTACATATGTACGTACATACGTATGGAGGCTAGAGTATAATTGCAGGTGTTCTTTGGGAAACATCCATTTTGTCTTTTGAGACAGGGTCTCTTACTGAGACCTGGGTTTGCCATGAGGGTAGGCTGGTTGGCCAGGAATTCCCAGGGATCCTTCTGTCTCTATCTTCCCAATGCTAGGATTACAAGCGTGTATCAACCCTGCTTTGTGTGTGCGCACTAGGTATTGAACACAAGTCTTGTACAGAAAGCACTTTGCCCATCAAGTTGTCTCCCAGCCCCACTTGTAAGTTTCCTAATTTCTAGGGGTCATCATTGTGTTAGTTACCAGACAGTCCATTGTGCCTGCAGACCCAGGCAAGAAGACAGGAAAAGTGCTGGAGGTATTTGGTCATGCTGATAGGTGATGAGACACTGACCTGGGCCCTTCCAGGGAAGCCATGTTTTCTGGGATACCAGTGGGTAGGTGACATAGCACTTTCCGTAGGCGATAGACCAGGGGCCCATCAGCTTAGTATGGACAGATGGTCTTTGGGGTTCCTCCCCACCATGTGAGTAAAGCTGTGCTCCCAGAAGGCAGGAGTTCTTTTCTTCTGCAGATTCTTCAACTAAAGCAGAAAACTACCCTTGCAAGCTCTTCCAGCTCGCGTGCACTCCTTCTCAGCGATTGCCGTGAAAGGGTCATTAATATTAGTTGTTCCAATTCCCTCTGTCTCATTTTCCTTGAATCCACCACAATCTGAATCTTATCCCCTTCAGTTGGCAGAAAATTGCTCTTGTCAAGGTTACGATGACCCGCCAGTTGTTAAAGGCATGGTCAATTTGCATGCCCATCTCAATCTGTCACCATTTAGCTCAGGTGATCATCTGTCTTCTTTAAAATACTCTATGCCTTTGGCTCTCAGGACATTATAGGTTCAAGGCTCACCCTCCTCCATCCCAAGGCCACTCCTTCTCTGTGACCATCACTAGCCCTGCCTCATCTTCTCCCATCACTACAGCGCTCTAGTCCCCAAAAGTCACCTTAGCTCTCCTCACTGTTCCTTCCCTCTCTTCTTACTTAAGAACAGTCTCTTAGCCTTCAGCATTTCTCTTTAGCAATGTATGTATGTGTGTATATATATATATATATATATATATATATATATATATATATACACACATATAGTCTGAATGTCTTTCCTAAACTCCAGTTTCCTAGGTCTGAATGCCTTTTCAACAAATGTGTTTGCGGGACTAAAAGGACCCAAACTTAATGTTTCCTGACCTCCCTCTCCCCAGACTTATTCTCCCTGAATTCTATTCCATCTCAGCAAATAGCCTCTTGTGTCTTTGTTGCCTCAGCTGAGCACCTTGGAGTCCGTTCTCTCAGACTCTACATCCAGTCCTTCAGTGAAGTCCATGGATATCCCATAGTCCATTCACTTCTTATCTGCTTCACCACTTGCTACCAGGGTTCCTAGCTCCAGCATTCTGGATTGCTCAGGAGTCTCTTAAGTGGCTTCCATGCTGCGTCCTTGGCCACAACTCCATCCACCTCCTAGTATGTTTCTAGCATGGCAGCCAGTGTGATGCTCTTCACACATAGGCCAGGTCAAAACACAGTTCCGCCTCCCATCTTCCGGTAACTGCAGTCTACGGTTCCCACATCCGGGCCACTGCTGTCATTGTGACCTCCTATTTTGTCACTGGTTCCCTGCAGCTCTACTCCTTTCCTGCTATATCATCTCGCTTGCCATTATCTCCCTCAAACCTGATCTTCTTTTGTTGGAAGGGCTTCTTTTCTGGATACCTATTTAACTCCTTCAAGACCAGCAGTCACCGCCACCAGACAATAACTCCCTGTCCACCTCCACCTGTCTCAAGTACTAATCTTCTCACCATGTTTTCAATCATTACCTTGATGTATATATATATATATATATATATATATATATATATATATATATTACTGGAACTCTATTTCCCAGCTTTATCTTTTTGCTATTTCCTCCCCTACAGCATAATCCCCATGACTTTAGGAAACTAGTCTTTCTCCCTTTCCATCTCTAAATCTTCAACAGTTCTATGTAGAGTTGATGCTCAATAACCCAGCTGTAACAATTCAACAGAGTGATCTCTGTCTACAAATTTCTGAAAAGTGGGATATTTAGGACATTGGCCCTTCCTCCTTGAAGTAAATGGTCTGAACTTTAAAATGGGGCTCTGTGTGCTGCTGTTTTTCTTTATAGTGTAAAATCTGATTGGTTCTCAGTTAAAAATCGAAAGGTCTGGTGCTGGAGATGACTCAGCACGCTGAGTACTTTCTGCACAAGCATGAGGACCCAAGTTTGGGTTTCCAGCACCCACAGAGAAGCTGGGTATTGCCATAAGTGTCTGTAATTCCAGAGCTGGGGGATGGAGAAGGGTGCCTGGGGCTTGCTGGCCAGCCAGCATGGCTGAAATGGCAAGCTTTGGGTTCAGTGAAGAGACCCTGCCTCAAAAACAAAACAACAGTAGAAGAAGATACCCTGAGATAAATCTCTGTCTTCCATACATGCACAGACATATGTATGTGTACACATGCACACACACACACACACACACACACATACAGAAAGAGATGGGGGGTTTGGTTAATATTTCTAACTGCAGCATTCTACTAATATGTTTGTGTACTGAGGTGTCTTTTTATTATATTCAGTTCAATTCAGTAAGTGTTGATTGCTCACCACCACATGCCAAGTTATGTGCTGGGAGAGAGAAATGTTAATTGCTGGGAGAGGACAGACCACAGTCTAGGCTTTCAAGACATTAGTAAGTGGGAAAATGTTTATATTCCTATCAAGAAAGTTAGGTCAAGTGAGAATAATATAATATAATATATATATTTTAATATATATCCTCATACCCTGAGATTATCCTCAGGGATGCTATGTGTCAACTTCCCTCTAAAGGACTATTCCAGGACCAGATCTGTCCATGTGGTTCGTGGAGCATAGCAGTAATGCCCAGCAGGGCTGGGGGTAAAAAGCACCAGGAATGCTGAAATGGGAGTAATCATCTCTTTGTAGTGGGGGAGTACCAGCTCATGAAAGAGATGTCAGCTGAGCTTGGCAGGTGAGCATTGAGAGCCATGGGAACAGGGAAGCTTCCAGACTAGAGGAAAGTGCAAAGCACAGGTGGAGCGAAGTTCCGAGGCTCTTTCCAGAAATGGACCATATCCAAGTTCTGGGCAGGCAGGGCGCAGAACAAGCAGGGCAGGTTAGAAACAGAGATGGCAAGGAAAGCTGAACCAGGCCGGTGATACTGTCATTGTCATTGTTTGCTTTTCAGTGGGTCGACAACAGGAACCTTTTGTTTCTGCAACAGATGACAGAATAATCCAAGGCTTTCTTGCTAGGTAAAGCCTGTGTAAATGGACTGGAAGTCATCAGAAATAATTTATCTATAGAAATATAGCAGGGTTTTTTTTTTTTTTTGCTATATTCCGATGTTTTCTTCAATCTTTGAAAATTGATAACCCAGGCACCATCTATAAGACTTTCTATTAGTCACCTTCCAGTACGGCTTCTTGGTCCTTCCTGATGGAGCGCAAGCAGAGCTTACTGTAAAAGCCTTGTCACGATCATGATGGGACTTCCTCCAGTCTTCCACTCTTCCCATCAAGCCCGTCTGCTGACCTCCAGCAGACAGTCTGATAAAAGCCTTCTCTCGTTAGCTCTAGCAGCTGGAGCTTCGTCTGAGCAGACTCCAGTGAGAATGGCGACAAACCGAGTAACAACAGCCCATCTTTCCAAACAGCATGGGCACTACATCCTTAAAGGAAGCCAGCATTCTTGTCCTGGCACGTAGCATATGCACCTGGAAAATAAGGCAGACTCCATGAATTCAGGGACTGGTGTTTTGAATATCCTCCATGACATTTCCCTGTCTGAATGAAAAAAGGAAGGAAGGAAGGAAGGAAGGAAGGAAGGAAGGAAGGGAGGGAGGAAGGAAGGAAGGAAGGAAGGAAGGAAGGAAGGGAGGAAGGAAGGAAGGAAGGAAAAACAGAAGGACATGACTGCTCCTAGATATGATGGAAAGAAAGTTTATTGTAACGAAAAGGGAGAGCAGAGCCAGAACCAGAGACATCTGGGAGAGTCCAGAGTGGACATGACCCTGAGCCGTGTGAGGAGATGGGGGAGAGGAAGAGAGAGAGAAGAAAGGGGAACCAGGGACAGCAGCCAAGAGGACAAGAGGTAATAAAGAGGCGGGTAGCCAAAACGGCTGGATTATATAGGGAAGAGCCTCTGGGGGAAGGGCAGCCCAGTCCTTGGGCTGGAGCGTTCAGGGTAGAGGGAGGGATATGTCAAGCAATACCCTGTAAGGGGTAGGCACTGAGGCATGCTGGGAGACCCTGGCAGCCAGGGCTGCTTTGATATGTTAAATAGGCACCTCAGCCCTTTGTCCCTGGGTTGGAGACTTAACAGTCACTGTCCATATTAACAGTCACTGTCCACAGTCCTTTTAATATGGTTTTATCACAATGTAGGACCCAAAACCAAGGTCACGGAAGGAGTCACAGAATCAAAGGATTTGAGAGCTGGGAGATACTAGGGACTATTTACTTCAGTTGTCCTGGTTTGTAAATGAAGGAAGGGCCTGAGGTCAGAAGAGGGGGCAGCTCCACACAAGTCCTTAAGGGCAGAGCTTGAACTTGGACGTGGGACTGCAATTGTTTGTACAGGGGAAGGCAACCCCATCTCTAAGTGCTCCTGCTTGAACATTTCCTTACTGGCTAGGCTTCGAGTCTCCTGTTCTCTCAGGGCCTCTTTTGCTCTCCTTGATGATGAAGCTTTATTGTTGTGGTAGGCCTCTTCACCAGGGCGGAGCTTCCATGTTAGCCTGGGATCACGGCGCAGGGAGCTCTGTGGGTGCAAGATGGCGTCTGCCTGTCTTCTGGATGGGTTCACCAGTCCCGGCACCTTGCCGGAGCCTTGCTTCTTTCTCCCCTCTACTGTAGACTCTGCTCTATCAGTTGAACGAATGCAGTTAGGGGAGAGGGTGGGCGTTTGATGGAGGGATGTTGCAAGGGATCCTGTTACCCATTAGAACATAAAAACAGATATGGGGAGGGACTGGGGAGCAAATGGACAGACAAAAAGGGGGTGGTGGTGGCCAGAAAAGAGGCCATTGGAAGGCAGAATCCTAGCTTCTGCTGAAGTGCAAATGCTGGGTCCAGAGAGCTGCAAGGTCAACCTATGCAAGTGAGTTCACCAACTGACTGAGAGGAGAGAGAGGCAGGGGGCAGAGATCCGAATAGGAGCTGTCCCAGGGACTGCCATTATCCCTTCCCTGCCCGCTGCGGCTGCAGTGTTTGGAGAGGAATATGGATTCAGTGTGTGTGGCTGCTGGAGGAAGGAGGCATTAGCCCGGGGAGTGTACCGTGAAGCAACTCTCACTGCAAAACCAGACAGATGAGGTCTCATCTCCCACTCTCTGCAGGTGGGGCCAACCTCGGAGACTAGCTTAGCCCTCTGTTCGCCTCTGCTTTTTCATTTTCCTGGGGAAATGTCTCCACCGAGGCAGAGCCTCACTTCAGGACAAGCCAGCTGCCCCTCTGCCTCCCGAGGGGTTTGACGGCTTCTGGGAGCCAAGGCCTAGCCAGCAGTAAGTCTTCCCATCTTCCACGGGGCTCCGGAGGGAGCAGGGGAGCAGGGGATTGCGGCTCTAAGCCGGGCTGCTGCGGAGGCTGCCTCCACTCTAGCTTTTACCCTGTTTCCCAGGGAAGCCCCAGGGAACCTGGACAAGTTGGGGCTGGGGCCCAGACACTAGGGAAGGGGTGGGGACAGCACCCAGCAGATTTCCTGGCACGACGCCAGGCCAGAGCTGACTGCTGTGTGCAGGAAATATTCAACATTCTGTGTCTTAAAGGGAGCGCCTGGAAAGGCTCCAAGACTATACTTAATACATCTGCTGGGAGCTACACAGACGGAAAGTTGGGGGGTGCGGGCTGGGGGGATAAGTTGTCTGCAAAAATAACCCTTGCAGGACCAGCAGAGCACACAGTATCCACAGGGCACAGGTAATAAGTGAACGAAAAAGTCCTTTCTTCCCTCCAGTTGCACACACACAATCCGAAGCTCATTTGTAACACTGGATCTGTGTTTCTGCGTTATGATCCTGGGAGGCAGGCAGGGAATGTTATTTTAGTTGCTAGAATATGCATCGATGTGTTTCCTTTAGCACATAACCAAAACAGAGGGATGGATGGATAAGCTTCTATCTCACAGAGGAGGAAGCTGACTCAGAATATGTCTTGTATGTCCAAGGCTCTGAGTTCAAGCCCCCCCCAGAGGGGGAAAAATAAAACATCAAGTTCAAGCACTGAATATCGTAGTAAGCATCTTGACAGTCCCCCTCCCTCCCACTTAAGCCACCTCTCATGTGGGGGGGGGGTAAGATGGGTAGAAACTAAGAACCGAGAGTGCCTTTGCCATCTGATAGACTCTCTAGTTGAGGCAATTGCGGAAACCAGTGAAGACAGAAATAAGGCAGACTGACCTCAGGTGGTAACTCATCAGAGGGCCTTGCCCATTGGAGAAAGAAACAGCACACAAAACAAACCTCCCTCTTTCTTTATCCCCAACCCCGAGCAGGAAAGGGAGAAAAGGTTCTCTTCTGTGCCTCTATCTCTCACCTCCATTTCCCCCCCCCCCCCCCCCCCCGCCACTTGTTGCTGACTCATTCCCAAAGCTCCATCCCCCTTCAGACTTCATCTTCAATTCTAGGCTGGGTGAACTGTTTAAGTTAAAATACGTTGTGGGAAAGACATGTGTGGAAGTTAGGGGTAATGGGTAAACATCCATGAGGAGGCAGAATGAACATATATGGACGGAATATACAAAGACCCCAAGGTCTCTTGGGGTTTGTGTGGAGTAAGAAGGTGATTGGGGAGAGAGAAGAGAAGAAAGAACAGGTAACTGTTAAAAGATGCTTGCTTGCACAACTTCGTCTCACTGCTTTGAATACACCCCTATATCAAAATAAATACACATACACATATTTATGCCAGCATATATGTGCACGTAGATACACACACACACACACACACCAGTATAGCCTTTAAACCTGGCACTTGCTCTACTTACACTAAACAAATCCATACCCATGTTTGTCTCGCCCTAGTGAGCACAACTGTGAGTTTCAAATTTTATTAAACATCTACATTGTTCAGAGACTTTTTTTTTTTTAAAGACCTTATCTAATTGCTTTAGGTCACAGAGGCTAACATCTTGTCAATGTGTAAAAGATATAAACTTAGCCACATAATTGAGGGACAGTAATAAGTGAATGCTGGATAAATAGCAAGGGATTCTGAGGATCTGTGTTCCTGTAGAAGACTAGCTTATAAAACAATCTTTCTATGATACGTGTTCACGTGCTTTATAAGGTAAATACACATACTTGTTTCTATAAATGCTATAGATATGAGCACATCCCTTAAATTATCTTGGCAGAAAGGAAAGTTGCTGGCACTTTAAAAGGTGGGACTTGATGGGAGGTGATTAGGTCATTGTCTTCAGAGTGATTAACGCTGATTCCCCAAGTAAATGAGTTGTTAGATAAAGAACAATGTCATCCTTCCCTGCTTTCTGGTTTCCCATCTCACCATGGGAATGTACTAGTTGCTCGAACTCCCGGAGGAGCAGGAATACTTGAGGGCAGTGATGGCTCTTACTCATCTTTTCGCCTTCAGGTTTTTGTGAATGAGTAGGTGAATGAGTGAAGTATCCTCTTATACGTATGGATCTAGTGTGGTCACTTGTACAAAGAACAAAGCTCAGTAACTATTGAGTGGCATCTCTATGCCAACAGAGGAACACATCAGCTGGAGTGTTCATCCCGTGACTTTATTGTTTGTTTGAACACCCCAAAGCCTGCAAACTCATCCTCACACTGCTTCTACCAGCTTGAGGAAGAAAATGGATAAAAAAAAATGAAGACCTTGAGGCACCAGAGGAAGGCAGTACAAACTCTGGTATTCGCTGGAGGAATCAACATGGAGTCTGGGGCTTATATGTCAGCCCCCAGGTTTCCCCCCTTCCCCACTACAAAATGCTCCCCTCAGCCTGGCCTTTCTCTTCACATCAGAAGTGGCCTGATTATTCATATATTCCAGAGCCTCTCTATGTAAATTCACATTCCATAAATCTCAAAGGTTTTCTTCTGCTTCAGAGCAAGAGGCTGAACAAGATATATACTTTCCTTTTTTTTTAACCAGCAAATGGCTTTTTTTTTTCAGTCACTCCACCCCTTTTACCATCAGGTTTCTCTTCATGTAGTCACGCAGACTCCAGAATTCTGTCCTGGTTCTCTCCTTGCAACTCCCCACCCCTTTGGATCCGGAGAGCTTTCTTCCCCTTCTCCACCTCGCTCTCTTCCCACAGGTTTACCTGATCTCTGTCATGCATAAACCACCGCTCTCTCCAGATCCATGTACTACTTCAGGCCTGCTGTGGCCAGGATCCAATGTGCTGATCAGATTTTGCTGTGTGTCCTCACACTGTGTCCCTCCGCCCGCCACTCATTCCGCCTCCCTCACTTTTATCTTTCCATCCTCACCTTCATGGTACACGGGCCTATTAAATGGGGTCCGGTGCAATTTCTGGCACCCAATAAATCTAAATTTTCAAGCTTGGGAAGCTAGGCTTACCCACTGGCACCCAGATAAATGAGTCCTCCGTTGGAAACCTACACCGCTCATTACTCTCGGCTGAAACCCCAATGGAGGGCTGAGGAAGTCAAAATCCTCTCTTCACTCTTCACTTTCTGGAACAGAACGTGGCCCCGCCCTCAACGCAGGGACTTCCACTTTCATCTTTGTCCTCTCTCTCTTCTATACAGGTGCTCAGTGAAGCAGCGGCGTCGCAGCCAGAACCTAGCTGGTTCAAGCTCTTCTCCTTCTTGGTGCCTCTGAGTGGGACTTACCGCCTAGCACACAAGTCCCCACTGTATAACAAAGAACCATCCGCATGCTTCCGATCAGGAAGTGACCATGGAGGCCAGCCTAAATTCCTCCAGTACAGGGAGTGATGCTTCAATACCCTAAACCCAGCTCTTCCATCTGATTGACAAGGGACCTCTAGTTATCCATGTACAGATTAAAGAAAGGTTGCTGAGGTTGGGGCCCCTTGAAACCAGGCCAGCTTCCTAGAAAACTGTTGTGAGAGAAGAACCAAGAGCCAGGGCTGCGCGGAGGAAGCAGGGTTAGAATTGCTGTTTTCATAACTCCTGAGGCCATGATCTGCTTTCAAGAGGCTGGAGATATTTGTATTTACTTATGTGTTACTTTGCCTTGAGAAATTAACACCTCTCATTTTGCCAGCTTCCTGCTTCTCTACAGTAAAAATCAATGACAACAAATCTTTTAAACCACTCTCAACACTACAGTGGTCTGAGGACAGCTCCTCCTCTGGCCTCTTGCTGAAAATCCAATCAAGAAATGATAATTCTAGAAGACAAATATCTTTGAAACAAAGTACTTGGTTTGGACTTCTGTGGAATAAAGGCAGAGATCAAGCCGACACTGCTGGTTAGCTGTATGAGCTAATGTGGCTAGCCTACCATATTGTTAGTTAAGCACCAATCCAAGGGTTGTTTGCCATGGTATTGTGTAAATGTGGTCACCAGCTATATTTGTAATATATCTAATTCGTAATAGATCACCTTTGATCATGTTAGTGACTGTGATGGTGGCTTGAATGAGAAATGTCCACCATAGTCTTAGCCTCACTTGGTGGTATAGTTTGGGGAGGTTTAGGAGGTTTAGGAGGTCCTGGAGGAAGTATGTCAGTAGGGGCAGATTTTGAGATTGAAGCATCATGAGTATTGGGGACAAGCCTGGGCTACATAATGAGATCCCATCTCACAAACACAAACATCAAACACTGGCAGCAGCACCATCTCAAGAGGGAAAACTAAGGTTACTTCAAGAAAAAAGAAATCTGCCTCAAGAGTACAAAATAATTCCCTCAGTTTCTGACCTACTGGTCTACCCTTCAAAGCTCACACTGGGCAGCCCCACAAGTGTGGGAGTCAATTCCATCGCATATCAATCACTCAACCTCTATCTGTATCTATTTATAGTTTGCTTTGTGATGCTGTGAATAAACAATATGACCAAGAGCAGCATGGGGAGGAAGGGTTAATTTGGCTTTCAGGTTACAATCCATAATTGGGGAAAGCCAGAGCAAGAGCTCAAGACACGACCATGAACTGAAGCAGAGACCATGGAGGAGCACTACTTACTGATTTGCTCAATAGTCTGTCTTATATGTTCCACCAGCCTAGGGATGACATCATCTACGGTGGATGGGGCCCTTCTATGTTAATTAGCAATTCAGAAGTGCTCCATGGTCATATCCAAGGCCAATATGAAGGACACAATTCCTCAGTTGAGTTTCCTTTCTCCAAGACATTATGTCAAGCTGAAGCTAAGCATGGATTTATCTATCGATTATCTGTCAATCATCTCTATCTATCTATCTATCTATCTATCTATCTATCTATCTATCTACCTATCTATCTCTTGATGATGGGAAGGAACCTGGAACCAGGCACATTTAGTCTGATATCCCTTTCTCATTAGCTAGTGGACCCACTGAGGAAGTCCAAGCGTCAGTGTTGTAGAACATTTGAATCAGCCTTAGGAATCAGTCAGATCTAATTTGGGTCTTGGTTTTCATGTACACTTTGAAAATTTGACAAAATCATAAAAATTATTTGAGTTCCAGTGTCTTTATTTGTAAAATGATTTACAGAAACATTTAGGGATAAAGAAAATATAATTGTTAGTTTAAGACAATTAGCAACAAAATGACTGTGCTTCTCCTGTTGAGATTCTCTGTGAAATTGTGGAGCTTAAATCAGCTAAGAGCCATTCTGGTTAGATATGATGAACTTCTGGCACTTGACTTTTCACCCCTGCCCTGTTGTGAAGACCCCCTCTGTCTCCCATAGCTAGGATGAACCTTGCTTATTGGTCCTCCTTGCCAGCCAAGCAGTCATGATGGAAGAGCCACCATTTTTTTTTTCTTTTACAGCAAAACTCACAGATAGAATTGTCTGTACATTTTGTTTCCATTTTCTCTCTTCCTAAACCTGTGTTCTCTCTTCTTTCCTGAGCCCATTCCATCTGGGTCTTTGTCTTCATTATTCACTGGAGCGCTAGGGAAGGTTGAAGAAGACTTCACAGGTCAGATTGATTCTCATTTACCACCCTGCTTCATCTTTCAGGATTCGATTCCATGTTCTCCTCCCTCCCTCCCTTCCTTCCTTCCTTCCTTCCTTCTTTCCTTCTCACCCTCTTTCCTTTCTTCCTTTCTCTTTATTTAAAAAATACTTTAATTTTTATTTGTGGCCTGTGTGTGTGCACAAGTGCACTCACACATGTGCACACACACATTTGTGTGTTTAAATGTGTTCAGGTAGGTGTAGTTGTGCATGTGTGTGTAAGCCAAACAAAACAACAAACAAAACCTCCGGTATTGTTCCATGGGCACCATCTGCCCCTTCGCCATACAGAGTTTCTAACTGACCTTGAGCTAGCCAAGTGGCTAGGCTGGGAGCCTCCTGTTTCCATGTTCCCTTTGCTGGGACTGCAAGTGCACATCATCACATCCAGCTTCAGTTAATGTGGGTGCTGGGGACCTGCTCACGAGCTTGTGCTGGCAAAGCAAGCATTTTACTGACTGGGCTATCTCTCCAGCCTCTAGTGTTTTCATTTTCAAAATTAGCACTCAAAGTGTTCGATTTCATTCTAGCCCTTTCAGATATGACTTGTTTTTTGGACCCTCCTCCCAGCTCTCTTCTCTCCTAGTTCCAGAAGCTCCCCTATGCCTTGGCCCTGATACCTCACTGCAGCTCCTCTTCAGTCTTTGCTCTTTCCACTCCTCTCCGCCTCCTCATCTCCACATAGTCTCAGTTATAATCACTGGGGCAGGTCGAGTTTGCCTGAGTCTATGGCTTGAACCATACAATAACTCCCTAATGCAAGTCTGTCCACCTGGATCCTCTATCTCAGATCGGGCTTGGATGTCTAACAAAGGCCTGGACTCTATGGTGTTCAAAAGAAGCCCTGAAATGTCCCCAAAGGCTTTCTCCGAAGTCATCCCTGTTTTCATGGATGAGCATCTACTCAGCCCTAAGCTTCAGCGTCATCTTTACACCGTCCAGTCGGTCCAAGGACAGAGACTGCAGGCTCCTCCTTCAAGATACCTGCAGGCTCCAACCAGTCTCATAACATCCACTGCCTCAGTGAGTCTAGTCTGACTCGTGATCCTCTCATGTCGAGTGTGTGTGTGTGTGTGTGTGTGTGCATGCGTGTGTGCATGTGTGTATGTGTGTGTGCATGTGTGTGTGTGTGTGTGCGTGTGTGCATGCGTGTGTGCATGTGTGTATGTGTGTGTGCATGTGTGTGTGTGAGAGAGAGAGACAGAAAGACAGAGAGGGAGGGGAGAAGGGGGAAGGGGGAGAGAGAGATGTGTGTGTGTTTTGTATACGTGTGTGTGCATGTGTAGACGCATGTGTATGTGGCCATGTGCACATGTGTGGAGGCCACTCTCTGCTTAGAACCTTGAGACAAGGTCACTGAACTTGGAGCACACAGGCTCTTTTGGCTAGGCGGGCTGGCCGGCCAGCAAATGTGAGTATTTCTGTTTCCCGCCCCCAGTGCTACAGGTACAGGAATGTGTGGCGGTTCACAGCTTTTCTACTTTCCTTTTTTCACCACAGGTGCCGGGAGTCTGAGCTCAGGCCCTCATGCTTGCGTGTCAAATGTTCTCACCTGTTAAGCCATCTCCTTAGTCTTCATACATGAACTCTTAAAAAACCAAACTAGCAGTCTAACTTTCTTCTCTGATCAACTGTGGTTTACATTCAATATTCAGAACTAATCTCTTAAAACACCAACCACGCCATGTCTCTCTTCTCCTCGCAACCTTCTTGTAGCATCCCATCTCATCTGAAAAGTGCTTTCAATGTGCAAAGGCTCCACACAATCTGTCGCTTACAGATGTTCTGAGCTGAACTAGTCTTCAGGTCAGACCCAGTCAGAACCTGCTTCCAGCTGTTCCTCACACACAGTGACATACCCCCACCTCAGGGCTTCATAGATACAGGCCGCTCCATCTGCAGCATCGCCTCTGGAGATCCACACGAAGACTCCTGATGCCCATGAGGCGGTTGTTCTCTTTGGACCCCGGAATCCACCCACTCCAGACACAAGTGAGCACATACAAGTGCCATGTGGCCTCCTTTCTATGCTTTATGCCCTCAGATCACACCTCAACACCTGGCATATTGTTGGTTCTTTTGTTTCCTTGCTGCTTATCGGTGTCTACTTTCAAAACGTCCGTTCCGTGACATTTTATCTCTTGAATTCAATGTCGTGCTCACTGGCACCAAGTATAGACCCTGACTCAATGATTATTTGTTGAATGACTGAATGAATGTTTGAAAGGAAGCTGACAGGTCTGGATCCCCATTCACTGTAACTGTACCCTGGAAGCACCAGGGGTATTTCCTCCCAAGTGATTGGTCCTGTCTTCCTGTCTGGTCTTCGCTCCTTCGTGGGGGAACACCTTTGTTCCCTGCCCCTCCACCAGTTCTTTAAATCAAAATGCCTCAGTTGGCACATCTGAGTTTCTTTATACTCCACCATGTGGTCTGTCTGAATGGAGGAGTGCATTAGTTAGTTTTCTGTTAACTTTGGCTTAAGTTCCGGAAGAAGAGGTTAGCATGGTAGGGCAGAGTCAGGGCTGCAGGAGCAGGAAGCTGAGAGCTCACACCTTCAATTGAAAGAATGAAACAGAGAAAAAGGAAGTGGGACATGGCTACAAACACGAAAAGCCCACCCCCAGTGACATCAAGGTGCCATCCTTCAACAGTTTCACAACCTCCCCGCAACAGCATGCTCACAGGGGACCAAGTGTTCTGAGCCTTTGGAAGACATTCTCATTCAAACCAACACAAGGTGGTTGGACTCCTAAAGCCACTCAGCTGCTCTCTGGACTTCGGCTTCACATAGTCATGGTAGTTCCACCCTCCTCCCTGACTGACAGGCAGAAATCTGGGACGCTGGACTAAGGGAATGGATTTCTCTCTTGGACCTGTCAATTTCCCCATCTGTGAATGAATCGTGCCAAAGCCCCAGCCTCGAGTGGCTAATACGAGAAACAACGTGCAGCCAGTGTTTCACACAGCATCTGGCAGACAGCAGATGTAATGAATACCTGAGTTCCCTTAACTTTCTCTGTCTCGCATCAACTCTCCACCCTTTCTTTGGAGCAATGAGTCTCCTCTCTTGATCTTCTTGTATCATGGGAAGTTTTGGCAGAGCCCTTCTTATCTCTCCTCTGCCTGGGGGAGGCTGGCTGAGAGGACATGAATGACTTTCCCCAAGCACCTGCATATACAATGTCTGAAATTGCAATAAGAGAGATTTGGCAGGAGACCTAAAGTAAGTTCAAATGGTAAAAATAACTCATAAGCCTCAAGACAGTGTATTATATTACAAGCTTAGGATCACTTGCCATTGTGTTTAAAGACCAGCATGAATTAGGTGTGCAGATGATTTAAGAATCTCCTCTTTAGAAAGAGGTAGCATTCCAGTGTTCTCTGATTAGAAAAAGGTGGCCGCTGAAGAAGCCCTTGAGGAACAGTGTGTCTTCCAGGAGGCCGTCTGGAGTGCCCACATCCCATTCTCTTCCTAGAGATCCTGTTCAGGTTAATGTTGGTGGCAGACAGGGACAAAGTCAGACAGCACAATTCACAGGGGACAATTGGGAAGTTGGATGAAGGGGCCGTTTGAAAAGGTGTCGGGAAGACTAAGGCAAAAATGTCTTAGTTAACTTTCTATTGCTGAAACAAAATTCCACACCGAGGCAATTTATACACGAAGTCATTTGGAGCTCATAGTTCCACAGGGTCGGAGTCCATGACCGTCTTGGAAGCATGACAACAGGCAGACAGGCCTCTAGAGCAGTCACTGGGAGCTCACGGCTGATCTATAATCAGGAGACGGAGAGGGTGGGGAGAGCCTGTCCCCAGTGTCACACTTCCTCCAACAAGGCCACACCCTCTAATCCATCCCAAATAGTTCTACAACTGGGGACCAGCCATTCAAATATATAAACCTATGGGGCCACATCATTCAAACCAACTAGAAGTGTGGATCTAGCAGAGTGGGCAAGTGAAAGCTGGGCACTATGACCACTCAGGCTTGGGGAAGAGTAATTGATTTTTAGGCAAAGACTGTGTTAGATGCAGTTATGATTTAGGTAACACAATACACCACAACACACACATAGTGTCTAGGGAACAAATACCCCCTCCTTACCCACCATTTGCCCTCCTGTTTCCAGCCACTGCCTCCCTTTGGACAGATTTGGGGAGAGAATCATTGCTGAACCCACAGAGACAGAGGTCAGTCTCCAGAATCCCAGGACAGAACAGAAACGGAGGGAGGATCTTAAGGAGCCAATGGGGACATTCAACTAGGTTTGCTTGAAAGTGAGGGTAAACAGGAGGGCTTTTCCAAAAAACGATTTTGTGATGTTGATAACCCTCAGAACAGGCACAAATCACTTTTATTTGGTTAAAGACAGATCTTTTACTTTTAACTATATCTACATGCGTCTATATGTGGGTATGTATACTCATGAGTGTGGGGGCGTATGGGAACCAGAGAGGGTGTTGGAGTTGCTAAAGTTATAGGTAGTAGTGAGCTACCCAACATGGATGCTGGAACCTGAATTCCAGTTCTACGGCAAGAGTGATGTGTGATCTTAATCATGGAACCTTTTCTCCAGACCCTGCACGGATTACTCTTGTTAAACATCTTAGTCTCAAGAGCTTTGGTGGGTAGTTCGGCATGGTGGCCTTGCCCCTTTGTTTTGCTTATTACAAAACCTACACCGATCTTTAGAATTGGTTTGTGACGATAGGATCTCATTTATATGAGGTTATACACTAAATCAGTGGATGGTGGTAGAAGACGTAACAGTGGTAACTTCTAGAAAGGGGCCTGTGTTGTCTGTGAAGTGGCCCAAGGGACCCTGGTAAGTGGGCATCTACCTTGGTCAGACTCCATTGAGCCACACACTTAAGACTTAGGTATTTTATTGTATGTAAATTGCACCTCTGGAAAGAGAAGAAAAAAATGGTAGGTCATGCCCTTGGAAGAGGAGCAGTGTTTGTGTGCAATCGTCTCTCGTGTTTATACAATCTATATGATCAAGTGCAAACCAGATCTGCATTGTCTCATCTGCCCTCTCTCCACTTGCTCCCGGTACTCAATCTTTCAAGAGGCAAAGACGGGGGAGGGGCACCGACATGTCTTGGTGAAAACCTCAGACAATTACCCCCAGTTGAAAATAAACATAATAAAACTATAGAAGTCTAATTTTTGCAACTTGAGAGGGTTTTTCTGTAGCTATTCATTTCTAATCACTCTCACCTAATAAGTGAATAGAATAGCTAATGTGATTAGACTAATTCACTATTCATCAGGAATATTAAATGAATAGAATATTTTGCATTCCACCAGTCACACATCTTGAGTATTTACCTGATATTACAATCAGACATGTGTTAGATTTTTCTCTGTGCTTCTGGGCTATAGCTCATGGATAATTACAGTGTTTAATTAGACCCACACAGCACTTGGCTCTCCAATGTGGAAGGAAATTACAGGATGTAGACGGAACAAATCAAGGCTGTAAAGGAAAAGTAGCCCTTTGCTCTATCCCCTTGGAAGAATTAGCAGAGGAATGAGCAACGTACTTGAATGGAGAAAAAGTTGTTTTTCATCAAGATTTTGCAAGGACGTTTTTGGAAGCACAGCTAGTGGACTTTAGATGGGAAACAATAAGGTAGAGAATCTCTATATAAGGCAGATTTTTTTTTTGCCCCCTTACCATTCTTAAATGCCTGTTATATTTGATCATATCCTAGAAACTTTAGTTGGTGGAAAGCTTCCTCAAAGCAAGGAGGATGGGTGACTGTAGTTTTGGCTTTTTGGGGGGACTTCCAGAGACTCGGGCAACTGTTTCTGACTCGAGCTTGAAAGTGCAATAAAGTACTGTGTTAGCTGAGTGACTCTTTTTCGCTATTAAATATGACAATGCCGTAGTGGGAAGGAGAAGGCTAAGATAACCTTACAGTTCTCACTAGGACACGAGCAGACTCAATCCACACAACATCAAGATGAGGACAGAGGAGGAAAGCAAGGGTGAGATACCCTGTGGAAGACATGTGCTTGGTGTGTACAAGGGCACTGAAGACGGCGTTGTAACGGGGGAAGAGCAGTGTTGGGACAGGACTGTCACAGGAGGTGACAGGCAGCCAGAGGGGACAAGAATTTTCTTGTCTAAATGAGATTGGAAACCATTGATACACTTTTGCAGAGGAGTGCATTTATGCTTTGAAAGGGTTGTTCTAGCTGCTGTGCAGAGGACAGACTGAATGGGGAGAGGTGGGGGTAAAGGTAGAAATGAGGAGGGTGGTTAAGGGTCTACTGACAAAGTCCAGTGGTGACTTGCTAGCAGCGGAGGCAAACTGCTATCACACATTTCTTGCCCTGTGGGGCTGAGGATCAAACTCAGTGCTCTCCATACTAGACGAGCATCCTGTCAGTGACTTACACGTGTACAGTCCTTTGCACGTATTTCGAAGGAAGTGCCACATTTAGGCGAATAAGCCCTGGGGTATGTGTGAGAAAGAATTACAGATGACTCCAAGGTACGTCATCTGCAAAAGAAGTAGAATGGAGGAGCCACCCTTGTCGATGGGGGAAGACTTAGAGATGAACGGGTCAGAAAAGTGTCATAATCAACACTTAGAAGCATTAAGTTTAGCTTCCTAATTAGACCCTGGTGGAGATATCAAGGAAGAAGCTGGAATTCTGGGGAGAGGTATTTCAAGAGGGAAGGTGGAGTCACATCTTAGAAGGGAAAAGGATTGTTTTTGCTTATACTTTGTCCCATGTAAATGACCTGTGCTCTTGCTAAGTGTGGTAGACAGAATTCTGAGATGGCTTCAGGGCTTCCCATGCCAAGTGTATGCACATCCTGCAGAATCCAGGGGCCTGGGAACCTGAGGGATTTTGTTCCAGTGATTCGGTTATGTACAAGACAGTTAGTCTTAAGACAGGAGACTATCTTGAGGGGCCTGACTTACCTTTGAGAACCCTTTGAAAGAAGGTTTTCCAACTGGTTGCAGAAGAAGGTGTCAGGAGGACACAATCCAGCTGTCTGGGAGAAATGAACACGCGTGTGGGAACTTCCACTGGAGTCCCGGGCAAGGAACTGTGGGCAGCCTTTGGGAATTGAGAGTAGGCAATGACCAACAGCTGGCGTCTAGTCTCCAGCTACTGCATGACAATAAATGGCTTTTGCTTGTGTGTGCAGGCATGTATGTGTCCAAGCAGGTGTGTGTGTGTGTGTGTGTGTGTGTGTGTGTGTGTGCAGGTGCCCTTGTGTGGATGGTTGCCAGAGGACAAAATCAGTTGTCATTCCGCAGAAACCACCCTTCTTTCCTCCTCTCCTCTCCTCTCCTCTCCTCTCCTCTCC